>JASSUY010036108.1:124751-175838 GCA_032466535.1 Forpus xanthops
TGTGTGTAGGTGTGTTTGTGCATGTCTGTGTGTATATATGTGTGTAGGTGTGTTTGTGCATGTCTGTGTGTATATATATGTGTGTGTAGGTGTGTTTGTGCATGTCTGTGTGTATATATGTGTGTGTAGGTGTGTTTGTGCATGTCTGTGTGTATGTGCAGGCATGTTCCTGCATGTCTGTCTGTATGTATGTGCAGGTGTGTTTATACATGTCTGTATGTATGTGCAGGTGTTTTCCCACATGTCTGTATGTATGTGCAGGTGTGTTCCTGAATGTCTGTATGTATGTGCAGGTGTGTTCCTGTATGTCTGTCTGTATGTATGTGCAGGTGTGTTCCTGCATGTCTCTATGTATGTGCAGGTGTGTTCCTGAATGTCTGTATGTATGTGCAGGTGTGTTCCTGAATGTCTGTCTGTATGTATGTGCAGGTGTGTTTATACATGTCTGTCTGTATGTGTGGGTGTGTTCCCGCATGTCTGTCTGTATGTGCAGGTGTGTTCCTGAATGTCTGTCTGTATGTATGTGCAGGTGTGTTTATACATGTCTGTCTGTATGTGCAGGTGTGTTCCTGCATGTCTGTATGTATGTGCAGGTGTGTTCCTGCACGTCTGTCTGTCTGTCTGTATGTGCAGGTGTGTTCCTGCATGTCTGTCTGTATGTATGTGCAGGTGTGTTCCCGCATGTCTGTCTGTCTGTCTGTATGTGCAGGTGTGTTCTCGCATGTCTGTCTGTATGTGCAGGTGTGTTCCCGCATGTCTGTGTTTATCCACGTGTGCAGCAGGTTTGCAGGGGAGCCGCAGCCTTCTCACAGCCGGCTGCATCATTCCCAAAGCACGAGCAGCTCCGTGCATGCAGGAGCTTGGTCCTTGTTTGGGACAACTGAAGCCCCTGCAGTACTGACTGCCTGCAGTGTGTGCCATGCTAGCCCTCAGCCTGCCAGGGGTTCATTTCCTTCCTGGGGAGCCCAACTGGCAGTTTGCTGTGCAGGATGTCCAATCCCTGCTTCCAGGAGCGCTGTGAATCACTCAGCATCACTCCTGCCTTCCGCTGTGTGGTTTGGGGTCTGGCATGGGGCTGCTCTGTGCCTGTGGTTGCTCATCACAGCATGGGGGTCTTTCCTCCTGGTCCCCCCTAGCATAGGGCTGTGTTTGGATGCTGCTGCCTTGGCAGGGATAAAGATGCTCCTACACCCTGGCAAAGGCAGCAGGAAGGAAATTACACTGCAGGGTGGGATGCACTGACACATCCCTCTGAGAGGGAGAGTGCTGAGCTCTCCATCTCCCTGCACATCTGGTTCATTTAAGTGTCTGTTGAGGGCGAGGGGATTCTCTCACCTTTTGGTCTGTGGGTTACTCACTGGAGTAACATCCTGGGGTGGAAGATTTGGTCCTCTCCTTCGTATCGCTGAGCAGTACTGCAAACTGAAGGGTTTCTCTTGGATGCCTCAGTGCACGAGTTGGGGCTTGGTATGTTTTCCTTCTCTTCCTCATTGCTTTCCTTGTCTCTTTACCCCCTCTTTGTCTCCTGCATCTCTGTTGTCTCATTCGATGGGCTTAGCAAATGAAGCTCACTGAGCATGATACTTGAAGATAACACATAGGAAATAATCAGCGACTTCAGATCAGTCCCAGGTTAATTTAGATTGTTTAAAAGAGCAAATACTGATTTGCAAATGTAACTGTCAGCATCTCCCTGCTACAGAACTGTGTGTATGGGTGTCCCCTTGGCCTGGCCCTACATCCCTTACCCAAAGCCCCTCTCCATGCTCCCTGCAGCCCCTTTAGGCACTGGAGCTGCTCTGAGGTCTCCCCTTCTCTCCCCCATGCTGCCCCAGCCCAGCTCTCAGCCTGGCTCCGTGGCAGAGCTGCTCCATCCCTCACAGCCCCAGCCCAGCACAAGGGGGGTTCTGGGCTCACGTTGAACCCAGGCCATGGGGAGCTGCTCCAGGAGCTGTGCAATAGGTGGTGGTGCTGGGAGGGACCTGCCCAGGCACAGCAATGCTGCTGGGGCTGCTCCACAGCCATCCTTGGGCTGGGCTCTGCGGGATGCCGGGGTCACTCGAGGGGAGAGGCAGGAGCAGGACACACACATGGCAGTGTCAGAGTGATTCATGCTCACAGCATCAGCGCTGGGTTACCTCAACCCCCTGAGCTCCTTCACCAAGGCCAAACGCAGCAGCAGAGCATCCTCAGCCTCCTCATGCGCCCCATGAAGGTCAATGTGAACGCATGGGAGGATGCAGCGCTGGGATTTGGCAGGGACTCACCATGGGGCATCTGCAGGAAGGTGTTGATCTTAGGGTCCTTTCCAATCCAAACCATTCTGTGATCCCTGTGCAAGCAGAGAAACCTGAATGGGCTTTTCATGGTGAGAACAGAGCACACGTGGACTCTGCTACAGCTCAAGCCATCTGCTGTGAACAGAGCACTGTGCTGGGGTTGTGGTGGCTCTGTTTGGGCAAAGTCCTACATGTCATCACCGTGCTTTCCTCCACAACAAAACACAGGATATTATTCCCTGCCCAGACATGCACTATCCTCCTCATCTACGGTATGACTATAGCCAACAGGCTGCTGCTTCCATCAGAATGGTGGTCATTGAAAAGTAACTTGTTTCATTCATTTAGGTTGTGATTTTGCTCTGTGCATTCCTTGCCATGGCAATCACCAAGCTTTGGCAAGGTGTGAAAAAGAAGGATTCTGTCCCATTTCATGCATTGCAGCCATGAGCTGTGATACAGCTTAATTAACAGTGACGAGCACAGTGCAAACGTAGCATCACCTCCCAAGCCTTCCATGCCAAGGCAGATGTATTCTCCTTGATTGCAGGGCTCAGAAAGCTCAGATTCAAACCCAAGAGTGAGAACTCAGTTAAAAACCTGACAAAGGGGAGATTTAGTTTAGATATTAGGAACTGATTCTTCACTACGGTGTGGTGAGGCCCTGGTATGGGTTGTCCAGAGAAGCTGTGGCTCAAGGCTCACCACATGAGCTGAGAGTTGTCTCAGCTTTAACACCCCCAGTGCTGCCCTGGCTGAACTCAAAGTGCTGACAGAAGGGTGACTGTGTGATGTCTGCACTGCAATGGGATCCAGCCTGATGGAATCCAGCCTAATCCACACTGCTGTGCCATGGGAATTACCCCCTCTGTTTCCCTCTAGGTTTCTGGAGGTGGAGCGGCCCATACTCAGCAAGGCTTCCCGCATCCTGGCCTTCGCCTACCCGTACCTCTTTGACAGCATCCCTCTCTTCTACAGGGTATGGCTCCCTGTGGTCACAGCACCAGGACAGTGGCTCGCTGCAGGGTTGGGAATATCAACTGCTGCATCTGAGCCCGGAAGTCTTTGGGAAAATATTCCTTCTTAAAAGGAAAACAAACCCCGGGCAGGAAAAGGGATTGGGTTATTTTTTCCTGTACCTATTGACAGGCAGATTCCTTCCACTTCAAAGACCACACTCAGACTTTGCCCATGCTGGAAAGTTACTGCCTTAGAAAGCTGCCAGTTTTCCAGTTCCTCAGCTGGAGCAGGATGGGACTTTTGCTGCAGTGAGGACTAAGGATGAGGGCTGGGATGTACATGAGATAGAAGCAGTGCAAGTGTTGAACCCTGGGTCCTGCCCTGGTGTTGGGTAACGGGTAGCCAGAGGTGATGGGGGCTCAGGGAGCAGCTCTGCCTCCTTTAACGTGTTGTTCTCTTCCCTTTGCATGGTCCCCATGTGTGGATGCCTCTCTGCTGCTGTAGTTCTACCTGTGCATGGCAGAGAGCTGCACAGAGGCTGCGATCCCAGTCCATTATAAGCACACTGCTTTTGCCTTCCTCACTTGCTTCATCTTCGCCAGCCATCTGCCAGAGCGACTCGCACCGGGACACTTTGATTACATCGGTAAGTGCAAAGGGCGAGTTGGAATTGTTTCCTCATTATTTGCAAGGAAAAAGCACGTTACTGCATGAGTGATGCCCAGAGGTTATCATTCCCTGCTGGAGATTCAATATGTGGGTTTATATATGGGATAGAGCAGTCCTGCCTCGGTAAAGCAGGAACAGCCCCACAAACCTCCTGGTTCCAAAATGGTTTGGAAGATTTTGTGACCACAAAGCACTCATTTCTCAGGTGGAACCCTTCACCTGTGGCATAGCAGTGCTTCACAGTGTGAGGGCACTGCAGGAGCAGCCTCGTCCGGGGGTTTTATCCTGTTCCCCCCATCATGCCATGCACAAGCACGGTGCTCCTTAGTGCTGCCAGAATGGCAGCAGTGGCTGCCCAAGGTGATTGAAGCCCTCAGTGAGTGCTTCTGGCTTTGCTGCAGGGCACAGCCACCAAGTTTTCCACGTCTGTGGGATCATCGGCACACACTTCCAGATGGAAGCCATCATGATGGACATGGCCGAGCAGCACGACCGGCTCCTGCCCTCCTCGCTGCTTCCCTCCTCCCTGCAGACCCTCAGCTCCATGGGCATCTGCATGGCCATGAACTTGGCTATCATCGGGCTCTGCTCCGTGTCCCTGCGCTTCATGCCAGAGCCTCTGCAGAGAGAAAAGCCCCACAAGCATTAGGCTTTGGTTCCAGACGGTGTTTATGCTGCTCCATGGGACAGATCCCAAACAAGACGTGGATGGGTGAGGAGTTTCTTCACCTACACTCTCCGAGAAAAGGTTTATTGAACAGTTTCTCGAGGGGTACCATAATTGCACTGGTTTTGTACATAGAGCTTCCAAGCTGGTGGCAGAGGATGAAACGCTCTTAATCAAGTTGCTGTATTTAAAATACTCATAACTTCCTCTATCAAAGGGAAATAAGTGCTACTACTTCCCAAAGCAATAGGCATTCCCCAAGTCTGCCTTATGGAGCAATGAGGGAGGCAAGGGAATGTGGGCAATGCATCTGGTCACACACGTCTTCGTATTGGTTTAAACCTCTCTGGTGAAGGCATGACCAATGGCTTTCGCTGGGGCTCCTTAACTAAGGTTTTCACCTTGAAAGTGGCATTATATCGAGATTCAAACCTCAAATACCTGTGTTACACAGCCTTACACTAAACCCAAGTGCCTGACACGTGGGATTGGGACCAGAGATTGGTTATGTTTTAAATTCAGCTATTTTTAATCATGACCCAAAAAGAGTTGTTCTGGGAGAACTCGCCATGGGAGTTCCATTCTCCTCCAGAACACCTTTATTTCGGCTCTAATTCTGGTGCTTAGGTAACTCCTGGGAAATGAATGTCCATGGGGAAGCTGAGCTCCTGCCTGCAGTTGCTTGGTGGTTGATGGAGCCCCATGGAGGGCACTGTCCTTCCCCTCTGGCACAGACTCCTCCATTCTGGTCATGGCCGGGCTCCTTCTCTAACCTCGTTTGTGGCATCAAACATGAGCTGAGCAAGTGCAGTGTAGAGCTATCTGTCTGTTATTACTGATGGCAGCAGCAGTGGTTTGTGTTATATCTTAGTTATTGGACTGTTCTCTCAACCCATGGGAGTTACATGCTTTCCATTCTCCTCCTCATCCCCCCATGACATAAGCCATGAGCTGTGTCAGATGGAAGGCAGGATCTGGAGTGGCTGATGCGAAGGGGGGGTCAAACCCTGTCATTTTAAGGCATTCCCAGAGTTAGACCTCAGCTTCAGCCTTGCTCTCTGCCTGTCCCTCCTGGCTCTCCTTGCTGCTGTGTCTGGCTTTAGCAAGGGGAAGCAGAGTGCATGGAGAGAGCCTGAAGGTGCCAGCTCAGCTGGGATGGAAGCTGTCACCTCGGATTTACCAACACTGCTCACGAGGTCCAGGAATGGGAGATGCAAAGCTGACTGCTGGGGAATAGGATCAAGGTCCTTGATAATCATACGGGTGTGATATTTGTGGTATGTAGGATTGCCTCTATCAAAGTATAATTGATGCACTTTTGAGTGGCTCATTACATCTATGACGGGACAAAGAAGTCTTTTTGAGAGACAGCTTTTGAAAGCTGACCAAGATTTATGTTAATATTTATAAGCACTGGAAGGGAATTGTTTATTCAACAGTTTTATTGCATTAAAAGAGAAAACTAATATAACTCTCGCACTGATTTACACCAGCCTGATTTGTATAGATCTATAAAAATGCTGCCTATGGAAATTAATCATTCCAGAGATAATTACTAATGATTGCAAAGCTTATTTACCTGGTGTGCTCCTGTGACTGGGATGGAATCTGGCTCCGCGTGCAAGACCCCATCAAAGAGGCTGTCCAATTTACATCAATCCTTATACAGTTTATCTTGGTTTACTTTTGGATTTGGGAGTTCTCTCCTCCTCCTCAAGTGAAATTATGTGTAGGAAAACTACATTAGGATATATTACATGGTATTTTCCATTACCGTTATCCCTCTGGATCCTGCAGCGCTTTGCAGGGACCCTTTGTGGGGCACATACTGGATGAGTGCATGTTTGCTTTTGCCGCAGCCGGGTTTCTTCTGCAGTTGGAGATGGGCCTTAAAAATCTTTTGAATGTATTAAATTTTCTTCACATAAAGAAATAAAAACTGTGTCAGATTGTTACAATAATACAGGATATGTATTTATTGGAACACGTTCCATCACGTGTCTGCACCCCATCCAAGAGCAAATCCTAAACAGAACCTGATGCCCAGCCCCAGCTTCTCTAGGCCTCAGCACCCTCCCAGGGAAGAGCTTCTGCCTAAGAGCTCATCTCCATCTCCCCCCCGGCAGGTTAAAGCCATTCCCCTGTCCTGGCCCTGCAGGCCCTTGTCCAAAGCCCCTCTCCAGGTTTCCTATAGGTCCCTGCAGCCCCATCTCATCAGCATTAGGGTGCAGGGTAAGGGTGAAGTGATGGTGGGACTGCTGCTGGGGTCATCGGGTGCCTTTGCTGTTTGAACCCTTGATGAGAACATGCAGAAACTCGAGTGTTTCAGTGTGTTGTAAATCAGCGTTTGGAAGTGAAGCTTGGCCTAGAACGCTGCTTCTGCTGGAGATCACAGTAAAGAATCAGAGACAGCATGGGGGCATTTCTTTGGGTTTCCTCATTTTCTCTACCCCCTTAAGAAGAACTGACTGAATCGAACCAACTTGCACTAAACCAGAACCGTGTGTGGTTTAAGGGAGGTTGAGCTCAGCCCACTGAAGCCTTTAGAGCTGCTGCCCAGGGTTTAAACCCAAGAGCCTGCATCCTTCACCCCAACCTCCCCTCCCAAGGGCAGGAAGTCACCTCTTTGACAGCGCTGTCTGCCCAGGTTCCTTCCCAGTGCCTCATCTCCACGTCCTCGGCCTTGCTCCACGGCCCAGCACTTCCTGCAGGCTGGGAATGAGTGGGTTTACCTGCAGGATGGGAATGAGCGGGTTTACCTGCAGGCTGGGAATGAGCGGGTTTACCTGCAGGCTGGGAATGAGCGGGTTTACCTGCAGGATGGGAATGAGCGGGTTTACCTGCAGGCATGCAGTGACTCAGCCGCAGGCCCAGCGCACAGGCCAGGGCACACCGCCGGCACGTACAGGCCTTGCTCCTGCGCAGGCACGGGCGGAGCTGGCTGCGGAGGGGAATCCCGGTGGGAATGGGCCGAGGGGGGAAGAGCCTCCACACGGGCACCCTCCGGGCCCACCGGGGAGTGTCCACCGGCAGCTCCCCGCTCGCCCCACGGGGGTTCGTCCCCTCCCGGCCCCGCTCGGACCCCACCGGCTCCTCCGGGCCACGACTCCGCCCGGCCAGCAGGGGGCAGCCGCGCTTCGGGCCGCACCCCATGGCGTCGCCATAGCAACGCTTGAGGCGGGGCTGGGAGGGGTTTTGCGTCGCCTGTACGTAATCACGCTGCGGGGCGACGTGCGCGCTGATTGGTTAGATTTAAATCGCAGGGAGCGCGGGGCGGCGGTTGCGGCGCTGAGGAGAGCCGAGCGGGCAGCGGTCGCTCCTATCGCGACTCCGCGACATGAAGTCAGCGTAAGTGCGGCCCCGGTCCCCTTCCCCTCTGCCGCCGGCGGGGTCGGGCTCGCTCGGCCCGGCCCGTGGCTGCCGCTCACCCCTCTCCTTCCCTCAGTAGAACCAAGACGCCGCGGAGGCCGGCGCAGAAGAAGCCATCGAACCCCTGCGTGAAGGACCCCGTGGGGGTGAGTGCGGAGCTCTGAGGGGTGCGGGGTCCCTCCGGGGCTGCGCTGACACCGAACCTTGTGCCTCGTTCCTCCATGCCCAGGTGTACTGCAGGGTGAGGCCGCTGAGCCGTCCGGACCAGGAGTGCTGCATCGAGGTGATCGATGAGACCACGGTGCAGATCCACCCGCCCGAGGGATACCGGATATTTCGCAATGGGGAGTACCGGGAGGTAACGGCTGGCATCTGTGCAGAGCTCTGAGGGGGAGAGCAAGCCCTGGGGCTGGGCTGGGCTGGAGGGGGTGTTTTCCGGGCTGGAAATGAGGCTTGAGGCCCTTCACCCTGCTGTCGGTGCTTTGTGCTGGCTTGTGGCATCTCTTGTACGGATATCAGCAGCTTCTGCTGTTGGAAAAGTGTGCTTGCAAACCCAGCGAACCATCTAGAGCAAAGCCCCTGTCCTGGGTTCAGCAGCAGCAGTCATTTTTCTCCTTGGTAGCTGGTGCAGTGCTGTGGTTTTGTCTTTCGGCCTGGGAGCAGCACTGATAACACCAGTATTTCCAGTTACTGCTTGGTAATGTTTTGGGGTGACCAGGGACTTTCTGAGCCTTCTGCCCTGCTAGGGAGGAGGGGAAGATGGGAGGGAGCAGAGACAGGACACCCGACCCAAACTGACCAAAGAGGTATTCTGTACCACAGCATATGATTCCCAGGGTGGAAAAACTGGGGTCAGAGACCTGGAAGAGAGGGGGTTTATTGCAGGGTTGGCCTTGGAATTGGGTGGTGAGCAGGTGTGTTCTCTTTCCTTGTATTTCCTTTGTCATTGTTATTACTGGTGGTAGCAGCAATGGTTTGTGTTATACCTTAGTTACTGAACTGTTCTTATCTCAACCTGTGGGAGTTACATGCTTTCCGTTCTCCCTCCCATCCCTCTGGGAGTGGGGGGAAGAAGAGGGGGGAGTGAGTGAGCAAACTGCATGGCTAAGAGGCTTAAACCATGACAGCCACCCATTGCCTTAACTATCTGATATGTTCTCTCTAGACAGAAGGGCTTCTGCAGGGTGGAGGAAGGATAAAAGGAGCAAAAGTGCAGCGGGAAGAATTTCCCTGCACAGGTTCTGAGGCGCTAGCACAGAGTGCCCACAGAAGCTGTGGCTGCCCCATCCCTGCTAGTGTTCAAGGCTACATTGGATGGGGCTTGGAGCAACCTGCTCTGGTGGAAGGTGTCCCTGCTTGTGGCAGGGGTTGGAACTGGATAAGCTCCCTTCAACCCGAACCAGTCTGGGGTTCTGTGAAACGTTTAGATTTCTTGAAGGGCTAATTGAAAGGAACCAGCTCTAAGCTGAACTAGACACGAATTAATACTTGATTTACCCTGAACAGATGTTTCCTAGAAAAGGAGGGGTACATGTAGAGCAGGCAGCCAGAGCAATGCAATTCTGGACAGGAAAAATGAAGGCTTAAAATGGTATAACTTCTATTTCCAGACACAATATTCCTTTAAAGAAGTGTTTGGCACCCTTGTTGTTCAGAAGCAGCTCTTTGACGTGGTGGCTAAGCCTCTAGTGGAAGATCTCATTCGTGGGAAAAACGGTAAGCAAGAACTTGTTCTCTACCACGTGCCCGTCTGCCATGCAGTTTATTTTGCTACTGTGACTTCATGTGTCTCAAGGCTTCTTAGGTTGTCTAGGTAAAAACATGTATCTTGTTTGCCATGGAACAGTTGTGGCTCAGCATCCTTGGAAGCTCTTTTTGCCTTTCACTACTTCTAAATCCATTTACCCTTGTTAAGACTTGGATGTTACTTTACTGCTGACTGTTCAAAAGGAGCCATTGATTTTCCCAAATACATTTGACCCAAGAAAGACAGGACCTGTGGTTATAACTGAGCTGTTTCTTGACACAGCAAGCAGGATTAACTTTCCTGTCCCTCCTAGGTCTCCTTTTTACGTATGGTGTGACAGGCAGTGGGAAAACACATACCATGACCGGATCTCCTGGTGATGGAGGACTTCTCCCTCGGTGTTTGGATATGATCTTCAACAGCATAGGACCATTCCAGGCCAAGCGATTTGTGAGTGGTTTTGTGCTGAATTCTCCCCTCTGTTGCCTGTAACAGCTTAAATCCCCTATGAAAACCTTCTGTTCCAAGTATCTCCTCTCCGGTCCTGTGACTGGAGCACTTTAAAACAGAAAACCAATCAAAAAGAGCCCACACCCTTGAGATTTGAGGAGCTGGGCTGAGGAGGCAGGTTTGGTAACTAGGATGGATGTTCCATGAAGATGTATGGTGCGACTGGCCTTATAATTGTTGCTCTTTCTTTAATAAAGAGGAAGCTTTCTGGGTTATGGACAGATCTAGTGGCAGGATACAAAACCACAGGAAACCTTGTCTAAGGTAGTATAGATGTGAGGCTTTCCTTGTGGTCAAACATACCTGGATTTTGGTATCTAAATATATTGGAAATGATACTACAAGTCTTTTCCGTGTTTGTGTGCAGCTTGGGAGCTTCTATGGATTACTGTTATCTCTGAGATACCTGGCTTCTGTCAGATCTATTTCACATCAGCTAGTAGACAGTGTTAGTGAGGGGCATGGTGTGTGTTAGACATGGTATGTGCCAGACAGCTTGATAAATAATTTGGTTTGCTGCCCAACACTTATGTTCTCTAATGTTTGTTGTTGTATTGTCTAAACATATTCACTGCTCAGGTTTTTAAGCTTGATGACAAGAATGGTGTGGATGTTCAGTGTGAAGTAGATGCCCTATTGGAGCGCCAGAAAAGAGATGCCATGCCTATTCCAAAAACTCCATTGGGCAAGTAAGTCGTTATTGTAATATGCAGAATGGATTTAGCTCCTATAAATGTTCTGTTGTGGTTTTAGCTTACCTTGCTCTCCTTATCCTTCCTTCAAAAAAATGAAGACAAGTATTCATGAGAAGTCAGGGTATTGCATGTGGTGTGAGGAGTCATATAAGTGTTTAGATTAAAAGGCTTGGAATCATGCAACAGAAACCTATTTTTGATACCTGTTAATCCATGTTTAAGTGAATTTACCAGGTAAGAATGCTATGAAGTTAAACTTGGGGATATTTTGCAAAGTAGTGATTTGCTGAAAAGATAGAAGTGTTGACTGGGATTTTGCAAGGCATTTCTTGCTGACATCCAATGCAGCAGTGTCAGGTGGAAGTTTATCTAGTAATTTTCACACTGCTTTTTTTAATGCAGTGTCACTGGATGTGCTGTCATTAGTTGCTGGTGTGAGCATTTCCCTATTCAAAGCATGTATCTGTCAGCCTTGGTTTTTCACTGCCTTCTCACTGGCTGTGGATTACAATCACTTCTTGTGTGTGTCCAACAGGCGACAAATTGATCCGGAGTTTGCGGATATGATCAATGTGCAGGATCACTGCAAAGTGGAAGACGTTGATGAAGATAATGTCTACAGTGTCTTTGTCTCCTATATCGAGATTTACAACAACTACATATATGACCTTCTGGAGGAAGTTCCCTTTGAGCCTATAAAACCAAAGTTAGTTTTATGCATGCTCCTACTTTAGTTGTGCTTTTGCAGGAGCTGCAATATGTCTTTGCAGCTGGAGCCTTGGCATATCTGGCTCAATTCATGGGAATCATTTAAAAACTCCCATGATAAAGGTGATGGCAAAGGAAGCCAGACAATAGTATATAAGCGTGCCAAGTGCTGATGGTTGTTCTGCTAAGACTTGGCATTCCCTTCCCTGTTATAATGGGAGGTTTAATATGCAAATATTTAATTTGTTAGGCAGTGTGTTGTATCCCACTGAGATTCTAAATCTCTTCATGCTATTCTGTGAGTACTGTTCCTAGCAGGCGACTGCTACTTGAAGTCAACCATTCCTTAGCTGATGCTTTATTTTCCTGAAAACAGTGTATGGGGTGAAGGTTGCTGTTTTGTTGATTTATACTTAATGCAAGTTTGCATAGGGTTGCACTTGATGCCAGTAGTTTCCCATGAAAGCAGTCTCATAAATGAAGTTCTTGATATTTTGGGGGAAGTGGTTTACCCAACTGATGCCTAAAATTGATTCTAAAATTGGTGAAACTTGAGGCTGTCAGAAAAAAGCAGTCTGCAAATCAGACTTTGGATACACTGGTTTTAATAGTAAACCCATTAAAGCAACCCCCGTGCCTGCCCATTGGTGCATGTGTTAATTAAAGAGTTGGCTGATTTACAAAGACTAACTAGAGCAAAACATCAGGAGTTGTCTCCAGGGCACTGATTGGAAAAGGGTCTGAATCTCTGGGAATGCTTCTTAAAGAAGAATGAAATTAATTGCTTTAGTATTCTGCTGATATCCAAAAATCAGCCTACAAGGGATCTTGAATAATTCCCATTTATAGAAGCTACAGACTCATATATGAAATGAGTGTTAGACACAGATGAATGATTTAATATTTCTTTAATCCTGTTTTTTTGGTAGGTGGAACAATTGCAACACTCCTGTGCGAAATGGTGACTTTATGTATGTGCACAAGAATATTATTGCCAATACTGAAAAACGACCTTTCCTTTTAGTAGCAGCAGAAAGCAAACTTGACTGTCTCTGTCTCTTCTTGCTTTCCTAGCAAATATAGAACACTGCTGAAGCCATCTTGCTTCTGTGTGCTTGTAGAAAAACAATAGCTGCCACCCAAACCCATGATTTCTAGTATCTAGTAAGAATTGCAATTAAACCTAGCTTCTAAATTAAAGCAGTAGCTGAAGTGTAACTAATCTTGGCTGAGTGTTTGTCCATGTACTTGTACTTCCTCTTCCATCTGCTGTGTGGATAATTGACATATTCAGTCTGAGTTTTGTATTTGAACAACAGAAAATTTGCATGACAATGTGTTATACTGAAAACTCAATTCTGGTGGTATCTATTTCTTTTGTTTCCTCCCTGTCCTGAAGACCTCCACAGTCCAAAATGCTTCGTGAAGACCAGAATCACAACATGTATGTCATAGGATGCACAGAAGTAGAGGTGAAATCTACCGAAGAAGCTTTTGAAGTGTTTTGGCGAGGTAAATCCTGGACTCTGATTTCTGATACCCAACGCAGATGTGTAATCCTTTACCCTAACATGCTGAAAACAGAATGGCTTTGCCAGATGGTGAGCCTGTGAGGTAAAACAGGGGTTTGGAAAGACTGTTTCTGTTCTGAGCAGGTCAAAAGAAGAGGCGGATTGCAAACACTCAGCTGAATCGAGAATCCAGTCGCTCTCACAGTGTTTTCATTATAAAGCTGGCTCAGGCTCCGCTGGATGCAGATGGAGACAACGTGCTGCAGGTGAATTCCAGGGCACAACTTGGTGTGTGCATGTAGGTTAGAAAAGGCAGTGAGCTGTAAAGCATGGCCCACCAAAACCATTCTTGTGTCTTGAGCGTTAGGAACTTCGTTGTGAAGGAAATCAAAGTTATTGAATTTCAACTCTCTGACAGAATTAGTCTCCTCTTTGTAATGAAAATAGTGTTAAAACAGAGCACAAAGCTGCTTACTTGGTTTTTACCTCTGTTGCTCTTAAGCAAGACCTGTTACTCTAAGAAGCGGAGGATTTGAATGAGTACAGTTGTATCTGTCTTGTGGCCCAAGACAAGGGGATCTGCTAAACCTGCCCACCTGAAGAGCTTATGGTACCCAGCTTCTTGCATTAAGGGCTGTAAGGACACCCTTAGACTGTATTTAAAGGCAGAGCACACACTCCTTTTGAAGTGTGCATAATAGTTCAGGTCTGGGAGGTGAGGGAGAGCTCCCCATCCTGTTAGAAGGAATATACTGCTGATCTTAGCCTAATGTAATTTGTTTTCTCTAACAGGAGAAAGAGCAGATCACTTTAAGCCAGCTGTCTTTGGTTGATCTGGCTGGAAGTGAAAGAACTAATAGAACAAAAGCTGAAGGGAACAGGTTGCGAGAAGCAGGTATGTAACTGCTTTTAGACTGCCTGGTAATCATATATGCTATTAAATCTACTCCTAGAAATGATGTGGGAAGAATTGAAGTGCCTGCTATCGTATTCAGTTGCTTGATATGATTACTTTAAATCTTCTGGTTTGGAAACCTGAAGATTTTAGTAGCAGTTACTCTGATACTTCATTTAATTACAGCAGTTAGCTGTAACAAATAGAACTTAAGTCGAGGCAATTTGTTCCCAAAGTGCTAAATAGTTGGGCAATGTGATCCAAAAAGCTGCTTACAGCCTTGTTCTGCCTTGTGGTTTTTTTGTTTTAAGGTAATATTAACCAGTCCCTGATGACATTAAGAACATGTATTGAAGTCCTGCGGGAAAACCAGATGTATGGAACAAATAAGGTATGCAACCCCGTATCTAATTATCTATTGACTTGACAAGCATCTGGTGTAATGACAGCTTACATCTTTCACGTACTTTATTTTCAGATGGTTCCTTACAGAGATTCCAAACTGACTCATCTCTTCAAGAACTATTTTGATGGTGAAGGAAAAGTGCGTATGATTGTGTGCGTTAACCCTAAAGCTGAGGACTACGAGGAAAGCCTGGTAACATCCTTGTATATCTTACCTTGTTCCACTCTTTGTTTCGTGCTTGTCACTGAATTCTACTGAGTAGATGAAAGGAATAATAACTTCTGTTGCTTGAGTACTTCATTTAATCAAGTATAAAATAACTTGATCTGTCTGTACAGTTGGTTTTATGGTCCCTTTGGGGGCTGAGGTTGGGAAGGTGTGACTGGGAAGGCTTCTGGACACTCCACTTCAATCCCAAACTATCTAGTTGAGATTTTAGCTTGATAGTGTCTCCTCTAACACTTTTATTGACCTAAACTATCACTTTCCAAGTTAGAGTGGCTTGCCTCTTGGTTACTTCTGGTGTTCAGCTTGCTTTTGTCCTGTTGTAGCAAGTGATGCGCTTTGCAGAGATGACACAGGAGGTTGAAGTGGCAAGACCTGCCGACAGACCCATCTGTGGCTTGACACCAGGCCGGCGCTTCAGGAATCAGGCCTTCAGAGAGGAGCTCCAACGGAAGCTGGAGATGAGGGGGGGCCCAATAAATGATGGTAAATGCTAGAATGCTGGGTGGTTACAGCAGGCTTCTTCCTGTTAGGAGTTTCAGGCGATTTTAAAACAAATTGTTTGAGCCTTGGATGTGCAAAAGCCTCTGCAATAGGCACATTTTTCATCCAGCAGTGCTGCTTGTAGTATAAAGCTAGTTACTGCGGAAGTGTTATTGGTGATGAGTTGAATTCGTGGTCCTGTTATTGCAGCTCCTGAAAGGAAATTGTGGTGGGGATGATACGAAAACATTGAAGTATGCTTATGGCTTCCTTTAGAAATTGAGAGTAGCCTGGAGGTATTATAAAGCAGTGAATTGAGAATGTCACATTTAATCTTATCTCAGTGCTGTCATCTCTTCTGAAAACCTCGAGTTCTCATCAATAATTGCAAGTTCTGTCTGCTTCATGATACTCTGGAATGAATGATGTGTGGCTGTGCATTGTCAAATGGAGTTTTTCTGTTCTGCAGCTTGCTGACAGACTCTCTTGGCTTTAAATCTTACAGAGACAGAAGAGCAAGCTGTTTCAGAACTGCTTTTGCAGAACTTTCCCCCATTGCCTTCATGTGAGCTATTGGATATTAATGATGATCAAACACTTCCAAAGGTGATTGAAGTCCTGGAAAAACGCCATAAAGTGCGACAAATGTTGTCAGAGGAGATTGCCAGAACCGGTAAGAGTTTGAGCATCAGTTTGAAGCTAGATTTGGTGCCCTTATTACTACTCAAGGGATCTCTCTTGTATCTTCTGTACGACATGAAATATCTTGTCGTGATTGATTATTTAAAAAGCCTTTTCTGAGCTAATGAAATAACTGAAAGCATTGTTGGTAGGAGAAAACCAGAAGTACTTTTGATAATGCGGAGATACTGTGAGAAGATAAACCATATCGATTCCCTTGCAGTGCGTTCATTTAAAACAGTGCTGCAAGAGTTTAACTCCAGTGTTACATCCAATGAAAAGTGTATTCAAACAAAACTGTCTGAAAAAGAGAAAACAATAGCAGGGCAGAAAATGGAGCTGGAGCGCCTGGAGAAGAAAGTAAAAACTTTGGAATACAAGGTCAGTTTCTTCCTTGTCTAAAGCCAAGCACCAAGTGTGTGTGTGTCATTTGGCAAGCTGCTTGGTGGAAGGAGTTGCCTGCAAGATGGGCATTAGAAACAAGGTTAAAAGTACTTAGTGGGGAGCTCTTACTGAACACCTCATGGCTTTCTTATGAGGTGACACTTTTCTTAGTGCATGAAGATGGGCAGCTTAGCTTGTAAAATCTCAAACTTTGTGGAATGTTGACTATTATCTGGCTAAATTTGTCCAACAGCTGATACATTCCAGTGTGTGTCAAATAAAACTGGCAATTCTGGGCTTAGGCGGTTGTGTTTCTAAGAAGCACTGCCAAGTCCTCCCTGTCTCCCTCCAGATTCATATCTTAGAGAAAACTGCAACCATTTATGAAGAGGACAAGCGTAATCTTCAGCAAGAGCTAGAAAGCAAGAGCCAGCAACTGCAGCGTCAGGCTTCAGACAAGCGTAGGATGGAGGCACGATTGCAAGGCATGGTGACAGAAACCAGCGTGAAATGGGAGAAGGAGTGTGTGAGTACATGACTACAGCTGTTAGAAATGTGTAATGGTGTGAGGCTGGGTGGTGCCAAGCACCTTGGGTTATGTGAGGGCTTTTCTACCATAGCAGAATTAAGAGTGGAGATGTCTGGCTTTTAATTATGGACTTGGACATTTTGAACTCAACTTTGTTCCATGTGGAACCTGCAATTCCCTTCAAGCTTTCAGCACCATTACTTGTGCTTTCATGCTTTTCCTCCCATGTCTTCATAGGAACGTCGTGTGGCAGCAAAACAGCTGGAAATGCAGAACAAACTTTGGGTTAAAGATGAAAAACTGAAGCAGCTGAAGGCCATTGTTACTGAACCAAAAAATGAGAAGCCAGAGAGACCTTCACGGGTGAGAGACCGAGAGAAGCCTGCCCAGAGATCAGTGTCTCCTCCACCGGCACCTGTAAGTTGCCTTTAAAACACTTCTCGATACAGGGAAAAGCACAGTTATCAGAATGAACTGAAGTGCAGGCCCCTTCTCTTTAGTGGCTAGAAAACACTTCTCAAGCGCAGAGTTTGAATGACCTAAACTTGCTTCGAGTTCTTTGTCTTCTTTTGTGTTTATTGTTGCTTTTTATTCTTGCTCCTACTTTCTAATGCTACTGATATTGGAAGAATGCCTGATTCTTAATGCTGTCACTGCAACACAATACCTTGCCAAACCCATGAGCTTGAGTTGGCACTCTGCACCTTGTCAGTATTCAATGTTTTATTGCCTTGAAAGTTGACAGTTCTGTGTGTTCACTAATTTCCTTCCTATTCTCTCTAGCCTCCTAGTAACTCTATTACTCAGGTCCCTAACAGCCAGCAGCCCGTGAGCACCCCGCAGGTGCACAGACGTTCTAACTCTTGTAGCAACATTTCTGTGGCATCCTGTGTTATGGAATGGGAGCAGAAAACCCCTTCGCACAAGGCTACCAGTGGCACTTCTAATGCAAGGAATAGACAAGAAGAAGCAAAACAAAGTAGAGACTATAACACCTCAAACAGAAGGCGAGGGATGTGCTGGACTGGAGTCACTGAGCTTCCCAGGCATAGAGCTGAGCTAGAAATAGAAGAGGATCAATACCACAGGGTTAGTGCTGCTCCTGTCAAAAGCTCAGTGTTTTTTAGCCTGGCTCAAAAACTCACTGCAGCTGAGCACACCTAACATAGGTGGTAGCTTCCCCCTTACTGTATTTCTCATACGACAGTTCTGTTTCCAGGTGGGACCTCACTACTGCTCTGACCTCTTAACTTGATGTTGAGAAACTCCTTCAAAGCAGCGTTTGCATTTCCTGCTGGTGCAGAGATAACCCTGTGAGGAACTCTGAACCAGCTAGACTTTTTCTCTGGCTATAAATGTCCTTGTGTTTTAACTTGTGTCTGTCTCCTCAAATCTATCTTGCAGCCTGCAGTTTACCATAGTCTGTTTGAGCAGCTTACAAGGTGGTCTTATGAGCCATGCCTGCAAACGTCTACTGGAAACAGTGCTTGGACAAACATCTTGCTTGTGTAACTGTTAACTCTCTTAGAACAGTCTTGCTTAACATCTGTGTTAAAACTGAGGCTTTGCTTACAGATGGCAGACTTCATTTTCATTAAAGCGATGCATGTAAATGTTTGATTCAGTGGCATCTCTGTCACATTACAGTGCTGTCACGGTGGCTCAGGTAAATCAAAGAGAACTGCACAGCCCAGCCTCTTAGAGAGCTTCTTGAGAAAAGAAAGTTATTTGTGGTATGATTAATTGTGGAGTGTTCTCAGAATTCCTGTCACTTGCTGGCCCTTTGAAGTGAAGGACAGGCTTTTAAGCAAATGCTGCTCCAATTAGCTAATACATGAATTGCTGTCATCAGAGAATGGGGTGTGATCTGTGCCACGGTAAAATGTGACCAGTAATAGCATGTCCTTTCTTTAAAACATGAGTTCTGAGGCACCTTGGCAGAATGGTTTCATAAGAAAGTCAACTGAAATAAGCTCATGCCAATTAAAACGTATTGAAATTATTGTTTTTTTTTTAATGGAAGATTTTTGCTGAAAGCCCTATTTCCCTATATGTGTTTAATGATAAAGAGCTGCTTTAGACTTATAAGAGTCCAGCAAAGGGTCCAGCCAATCTCAGGTCTATTGGTCAAAGAAGTCCTAATTGATGCTCTTCACATGAAGATACAGCAGGGGGGCACTTGCATTCATAGTTTTATTCACCATGTTTCAGAGGTCTCCAAAGTGAGCATATAAATGGAGCAGACAGAGGCTGCAAATACTCTTTCAAAACCCCATTGAATGATCTTGAAAGGGCCTAGGCTTTTAACTGAGTTTCCAGAATGTTCTCATTTTCCTGAGCACCTGAAAATAATGTTCATAAAATAGAAACATATGAACTTCTCATGGATTTCCAACAGCTGAGTTGAGAAGCAATAGTGCTAGTGCAGGGGATGCTGCTTCAGCTCTGCTTACTCAGTGGTAGGTTTTGCCTCCTTGAAAGGTGTTGGGAATCCATAGCCTGCTTGCTTTGCTACCCCAAAAATCCATTTTGAATCATGAATGCATCCATGGTAACGTAATTTTCTCTCTTGTGGTTGGTTAATATGTTCATAGCAATTGGGCTTGATTTGGAAACTTGGGAGGGGCATTACCAAACATAATCTCCTTGTGGAGACTTTCTTAGGTCGGGAATTGGCAACAGCTAAAATTCACAAGAAACGGGAATTGGCAGAGAAAAAGAATCCAGTAATAACTCCTTGCGAGGCTCTTTGTAATGGTGCCTTTCAGGATGCACTCTGAAAGCACTTTGGGGAGGAGGCTTTGATCTTCCTACAGATGCATCTTAACCAGACCTACAAAGCTCCCTTCTGCTAATGATACCCTGTGAGAGATTTCCTGTGTGCTGATTTCTCCTGATTCTCTTCCACTCTGCTCAGAGCGCACCTCCGGTTCGGCTCAGACACAGACGGTCCCGCTCAGCTGGGGAGAGATGGGTGGATCATAAACCACCTTCTAATGTGCCCACTGAGACAGTCATGCAGCCTCAAGTGCCTCATGCCATCACGGTGGCAGCTGCAAGCGAAAAGGCGCTAGCTAAGTGTGACAAGTACATGCTGACGCACCAGGAGCTAGCCTCTGATGGGGAGATTGAAACTAAGCTCATTAAGGTAAAGCAAATGCCTTCGTTGTGGACTCGTGATAACCCTGTCAAACCCCTTTCTGGTGCTACTGGCTTATGAAAGGATGTGTTTGGCTTGATCTGCTGTGAGATTCGAATTGAAAGTTCTGTCCTTCAAGGGAGCTTTTAGTGTCTGATGATACTGTTCTTTGTCATTACTTTTTGTATAAACCATTACAAACCCGTTTAACTCAGTCACTGGTTTCCCTGACAGTAATGAAGTGTTGGTTTTTACTCTAGTCAAGTGCCATAATCCATTTGTAGTGAAAGTTTTAGACTGATCTTGCAGAGTCAGTCCTGTTGGAGCGGTGCTGTTTCATCTCCAGTAGCAGTGTGAGTAACTTGCTGCAGTGATGGATGCTCGAATGCTCCAGGACACAGTTTCTCATAGTCAACTGACAAGCAAGCTGGTGAGAGCCCAGGCTTTGAACAGTGTTTGTGTCCCACAATGCTGACTGTACTTACCCAAGGCAAATTGAGAGTTCTTTGTAATTTGAAACAAGAAGGTTTTGATTCCTTTTTCCTCTACTCACAGGCCTTCTAATATTGCTTTTCTCTTTGAGTTTAAAAAACACCCTCACTTCTTTCATATATGTTCATGAAAGCAGTTTTCTTGTGAAAGCCAGTGCTGTAGCAGTCATCTAGTGACTGTACCTTGTCATTTGCTTTCTGCTTCCCAGGGTGATGTATTCAAAACCAGAGGTGGCGGACAGGCTGTGCAGTTCACTGAGATAGAGACTCTGAAGCAAGAATCTCCAACTGGGTGAGCTGTGGCATTAACTTTAGGTTCTGATGCTGCTGGAGGTGTGTAACTCCAGCAGTGCACGTGGAACTGCTTCTGGTCCAAATGACTGGACAGGAAGTTGTCGCACCTAACTTGAAATCATACAAAAGTAATTTGATGAGGCTTATAGCTACTATAGCTGCTTTAAAGGCTGGGCTGCTGCTGAGAGCAAAGGATTTATTTAGGAAGTATAAAATGTGTTTATGTGTCTTGCATCTGAAAATCTGCCAAAATACATGATGCTTGTAACTCTTTGTACTCTTTCAGTCGAAAACGAAGATCATCACCTTCCAATCCTGACCAGCCTGAGGATGCTGCAGACTCGGAATGGACTGATGTGGAAACCAGAGTAAGCCTAAAAGCAAGAAGGGGGGTTATCTCCTGCTTGGTCTGGAGGAGAATTTGTGGTAATGCTCATAGCTGTGTTTTGGTGCTAGTGATAGAAACTGATTTTTTGTGTCTTGCCAGTGCTCTGTGGCAGTGGAGATGAGGGCAGGATCAGCTCTTGGACCTGGATATCAGCATCATGCTCAGCCCAAGTAAGTGCATCCCTCCTTTTGTAGTTGGGTGATTGTCTTCCTGTTACTAGTAACATCTAACACGGGAGAGCTTTCTTCCCTCCCTGCCTGCAATTGACCTTGCTGCCTTGCCTACTTTAGGTTTGGGGTGCAGAGGCAGGATCATTCAGTGTTGGAAGCTGATGATGGGGTACATCTGTAGGAGGCTCCTCCCAGAAGACAACTGAAGTCTTCTTACAACTCAATATTCTGCTTACTGCACTGAATGCCAGAGTCTGATCTCTTGCTATCCCAGCTGTAAAAACCTGGGAGCTGTAGGATGCTTGGCATGTCCAGAGTGGAGCAGGGCTAGGGATGGCAGTGACAAAGTACTAAGCTGTATTCCCTCATCTGTCCCCCAGCCTTTATCAGATGCTGATGTAGTAAAGAATCCTCATCTTTAATAAATTAAAGTAAGTTTCAGCATGGTTTCAGGAGGAGGGAGCTGGAGGTGGCCACAGGGTATACCTAATGGTTTACTTGAACACAGCAGTTCCAGCTGCTGCTGCTCTGTCATTATCAAGCTAACTACTAAGGAAGCCCAGGCTGTAGTTGTGCTAGAAAAAAACCTTCCCTTCAAAGGCATAGATAGCAGCCTGAGTTCTTCAGGGCTGTCTTTAATGTGGTGGCATCAGTGGCAGCTGCACCCAGGAATGGAAGGTTTACCAAGCCAGCAGTCCCAGTTTCTAACGGAGTCCAAATGATCCTGCAGTCTGCAAGGTGATGCTGACACCTGAGCCTCACATCTAACAAAACACTTCACTGAGAAAGGAAATGCTTTGGATGAGATAGTTCTGTTAAACCAGAGGTTGCAGAGCAGGTTTCAATCCAGATTTGGCCTCTTGCAGCTAGGTGCTGGCACTACTCTGGAGGTCTCCTGTTCAGCTTGGAGGAAGAAAAAGTGCAGTTTTGCAAGGCCTTTGAAGCAAGAGAAAGGGCTGGAGAAAGACAGTGTTTGTGAAGGCAAAATCAACTAAACTCGCTGCGTTTGGAACCCAGACAGTTTAGAACTATGGTGGAAGGGTGTTTTGGAGAGTGTCTGAAAGTGTCCCCCTTTCAGATAAGGTGACAAATATGAACCTTTCATCATGTTAGCATATACTTTATTGCATCTGTTGTTAGAGATGTGCGCAAGGTGGCTACTGCTGCTTGCAGCCTTGCAATATTGTAGCACATCCTTTAGTTTATCTGTGTACCGAGTTGGAGCTTGTATTTATTTTGGCTTATTAAATAACTTAAGCCTTTGGTTTATGCTCACAACTGCCTAAGAAAGTCAAATACATATGTTTCCTGCTAAGATCCTTTAGTTTTAATTGTTGCATTTCCTAGTATAGGAAGTATGTGAGATTTGTGTATACAGCAGACTAGGTAAATAAGGTATTTCTTATTAAGGAAAACTTCTGCTGTTAACCTGGAAGTTATTTGTGGCTTTTCTCTTTTCAGGCGAAGAAAACCGTGAACTTCATGCGCTACTGCATTGGGTTCTTCTTGATTTTATCAGACTGATGTAATCTCTGCTGCCATTGATAAACCTGATGAAAACTGCTGTGCTGTCCCCACAGGCTGGAGTTTTTACAATCTCCTGTGGCAGGCAATGGTGACATGGGAGATACCTCTTGCAGTCCCAAAGAAGCATGTGTGTGGCTGTGTGTATTTTCAGTAGATATCAGGGGTTCTGCTGTTGTCCCCCAGGACTCCTGAAGAACCTTCTGTCTTGTATGTATTGAGCTGTATCTTTATAGATTAATGACACAAGGCTTTTACCTTGCATTTGTTTTTCTAGCTTTTTATAGTGCAAAATACTTCGGGTCACTCTCCATTGTCAGGTCCTCTGTTCTGAAGAGTCATGAATGCTGCTATTTATTTAGATGCAGTAATGCACTTTAAGAGTGTTTCTATGCCATTTCATTTTTTATGATAACCAGTGCCGGCTTGGTAATATGGCTTTCTTCTTGGAAGAATTATCTTTGATTATTTTATACTCAAATCAGCTTTGTAAAGAACATTTTAATCTTCCAACTTTCATAGCAATGAAGCAACAATTGGTAATGGTGACTTGACGTCAGACCTACTTGATATTGTAGCGTAAGTAATTAATGTTTTCATCTGTGGATAAGGGGTAAAGGTGTAATTTGATCACAGATACGGTGAGAACTTTATATATGTGTCTCTGCAAACCAGTCAAAATAAATACGTCTATTCAGTGGCTTTCACAAAGCATGTTCTTGTTGCTTAGGTGTGTGTGAAGCTACAGCAGCTAAGGTAAGCACCACAGCATTTCAATGGTGTCTTGTGCAGAGCTGTCAATGAAGGCACTTTTTGGGTTGCGTCTGAAGTTTAAACCAAGGAACCTGCTTGATTAATAATAAAGAGGTTATAATAATCTGCTTGATCAATAATAACCCTGAGATATGTTTTGGACAACCTTATCTTTGTGTCCACAAACTGTTTTCAGGGGCAGTTGGTTGCATTTTGTGAGTGCCTCATTACTTTTTCCCCGGTGGACAGAAAAGCTTTTCTTCCCAAGTAGTTTAAACCCCATTTTTATAAATCCTAGGGGAATTTTTGAACACCTTTGAAGGAGAAGGCCCACAGCTGTAATGGCAAGCTGCACAGCAGCATCAGTGGCTGGTACTAGTGCTGTCCTCTGCAGTAGTCTTGGCTTTCCCCTAACTATGAGCAGGTTTGGCCATAATCACCGAGGAAGCACTTGGCCTGGAAAAGAAGCCTTCAAAAAGCTGCAAGCAGAGACAGCTCTCTGTGTTGGCAGGCCTTCATCTGTGAAATGTGTGTTCAGGATGCTGGCTGAAGTATCTTTCGTTGCTTTTATATCTTCAAGTTAGTCTTATTTATTGCCTGATTACTTGAATGCAATGTCTTAGGCTATAGCTGGTAAGTCCTAACAGAAGAAGAAACGAGGAGAAAAAGCAGCCTGAAGAAATATGTGGGCTTAGAAGAGGTGTTTGGGAACTTGGTGTTGGATCAGGCTGTTCAGGGAAGTGATGGAGTCACCATCTCTGAAGGTATTTCACAGACATGTAGGTGTGATGCTTAAGGACAAGGTTTAGTGGTGGCCTTGGCAGTGCCAGGATGTGTTGGACTTTGATCGTATCCAACCAAAGCAATTCCATGAGCTCCGGAGGCAAAGCCTGGTGGTGCTGGAGGAGTGGGAAGCAGCGCTGCTGCAGCTGCATGGAGAGCTAACGCCACTAGATGGTGTGGAATAACCATCAGGGGTTGGATCCAGCTCCCTGTACCCTGCAGGGAGGTGGGCTTTATCCTAGGCCTGGGAATTCCATGCTGTGGAGTCTTGGGATACCTGTAACTGTAGGTTCCCTACTTCCATCCATCTTCCTGCCTTTTGCTGCTACCCTGGGGGAAGATGGGGATGGGAAGAGCAACCAACAGAAATAAGGAAAGAAACCTCAATGAGGTTCATGCTCCTGTTTCTGGCTTTTAAATGAACTTCACACTAAAGGCATCAATTGGCTATTAATGATGAGCCAGATGGCAGACATATAGACTGGGATTTAATTATCCTGTCAGCAGAAATCATGGAAAAGCTTTCCTGGGGAAAACTGGGAAGGAGAAACTGATATGACCTTGCAGAGGGAAATAGCGAGCTATGGAATGTGGCTTCATTCAGACTGTTTGCAAAGCAGCATGGAAACCTGGATTAACTCTTGGTTCTCATCTCACTGGTGGCAAAGGCTGCGTGACCAACGTGGTTATTTCTCAGTTGTGTGTTTTGACAGTGCTCTGCAAGAGCTTTGCTCCGAAATTCCTTGGTTTGAGGGGCAGCGCTGTTACGTTCAGAGGAAACAGTGGCTGCAGGCACTTTGTCCTATTCTAAAGGTTAATCAGAAGTGCAAACACAAGGCCTTGCTGAGGAGGGTGCCTGTCCTTGCTGGCGCTGTGAGGAAGGTGGCAGCGTGGTAACAACTTGTCTGGAGTCCATGACTTGTTCTTCATGTGCCTCAATGATCCTTGAGCTCTGTGGCTGAGGTAAGTGCCTTGGCTCTTGCTTCTGAGTGGGATTTGAGGGGAGGGTGAAGGCTGGGCTGTTCTTCCTGCTTGGGATCCTGACTGCAGACACCACAGCCCTCCTGTCTTAATTACACCTTTAATTACCCAAATGCTGCTGTTGCTTCCTGTGATGGGCACTGAAGATAACTATGAAAGAGCGAAGCCACTTGAGTGACAAGAAGCTTTGTGAGCTCCTGGGTTTGTGTTTGGGAAAGAACCAGGCCTTGAGCTTGCTTTGTGAAGCCTATTAGCTCAGGAGAAGAGAAGACCCGGGCAAGAGGAGCTCCTCATGCTCATCGAGCCCAGCTCCCTTCCCAATGCATCCCCATCAGCAGCGTTGGGTTTGGTGCCACTCAATTGCCTTCTTCTGAAGTTGTTCTCCACCTCTTTGCGTCTTCTTCCCATATTTACCCTTGCACGTAGCCCCGGCAGTGTTTGCTCTGCAAAGATTCCTCTAAGACTCAGCTAAGCACACAATTTACTCAGCTAACAAGGGCTGGCGTTTATTGTGGGTATCTCTGTGTACTCCTTCTTCAGTCTCCGTTGACATTCGGTGGGAAGCATTAAAACAAACAGCAGTGGGAGGGTTGGGTTTGCATCTGCCAACCCTGCTCTGAAACAGCTGAGCAAGCTCCATGCTTGATGGTGGCCAGAGCTGGCTCCTACCAGTCTGCTCTCACAGAGGATGGAAAAGCTTTTCTGAAGCAAGTGGGCTGCCGTGACAGGCTTTCATTGCTGGTGCTGTGGCTCTCCTTGCCCTGCAGTGCACGTTCACCTCCTTCTCCTTCCCTTTGAGCTTTGCAGTGGTTGCAGATAACCTTTCCTGAGTGGGTAAGGAAGTAGTAGGCCTATGGAGTAACTCAAGTTGCTCACAGGCAAGTTCTTGGGAGGCGTTAGCTCCAAATTTGCTATTGTCCAATTCAGTGGGCTAGAGCAACTTACAAAGCAGAGCTTTAAAGGTCCCTTCCAACCCCAACCATTCTGGGATCCTAGGACCTTGGTGTCTCACTGGCATCCCTTTGCCCTGTGCTTGGAAGAGGCAGCTTCCTCCTTGCCTCCTGCTGGGATGCTTGAACCTGTTGCTGAGGAGCATTCAGCTACTTGTGCAAACAAAGCAACCAGGGCGATGGGAAGGCATGATGACTTGTGATTAGTGCCTTGCATTTCACAGGGTTCAGGGCTGGTCCTCGTTTCTGCCATCTCTCTCTGCCAGCAGGATGGTACCATAACCCAGCGGGATGCATTGCACTGTTGTGCAAAGCCTGGTGAAAGCAGCTCCTCATTGCCTTCATTTTGAGGCTCTTTCCTGGGATTTCTGGTTCCCTGGAACTGGAACTCTGCAAAACTTCAGCCCTTCCATCAGCTGCTTCTCTCTGGAAAAGAGCTGCTGCGCAGTGGATGCTCGTCTCTGGGAGCAAGCCCGGTGCTGGGGGATGTCTGCCACTTTGCCTGTCCTTTAGTTGCTCAGCAAGCCAGCATTTGTCAGGAACACTGAGCTGGATTCCTGTTTACCTTTTGAGGGAACACATTCCTACCACATCAGAATGAAGGCTGCAGCTGATGCTGCCCCATCTCCCTGCCAGCTCTGGGGCGTCAGAGTTTCCTATGGGCAGAAGGTGAAGGCTCTGGACTCTGTTGCTTGGATGTTGTTGGCTGTGGCTGCTGCTGGGTAATGAAAAGGAGAACCCTCAGGTTTGACCCTGGAGTGGAGCTGCTGCTGAGCTGGGGTTGGTCCAGGGTCTGCCATCAAAACCTTGGTCGAGAGAGGGGATGAAGTTCAGGAGCCTGGTCCTGCATCCCTGGCGGTGAATCACTGCTAAAGCGGTAAGCACCAGCAGCCTGCAGGGTAAGCTGAACTCTTCCCACTGAACACCATGGGCTTTCACTGCCTCCTCCCAGGCCTCCTGCTCCCCTGCCAAGTGCTTTGCAGGGTGCAGAAGGTGCCTGCACCCTGCTGCTGTGCTCAGCATTCCGGCTGTGTGCTCAGCAGGCTGCCAGGGGAGGAAAACATGGATTCGGAGGAGCCTGGTTGCTTTCAGACCTGGCAGCTCCTGTGCGTGCTTCACACTCACATGCTGACATGCTCTGCCCTGACCTGCATGGCTATGGCTGTCCTCAGCCTGGCTCCTCACTGGGCACTCTCAGTCCTGCATTCCCTGGTGGGAGCTATTTGCAGGGAGGGATCAAAGGCATGGCTGGAAATCCGGGCTCTGGCACTACTGGAGGCTGCCCGGGTGGAAGTCAGCTCTGCTTCAAAGGCATTGCAGGACATCAACGCTTTGGCTGTGGCCACTGAGTGACATTGCCCTTGGCTGTGCTTGGAGATGGATGCTTGGTGCAGCTGTGGCATGGGGAGGAGGAATGGGCTGTGATGGGAAGCTGAGGTTCTGCTGCTGCTGCATCACTGCTGGGCTCGAGTGTACCACTGCTCTGTGTGAGACAGGGATGCAGGAACTCACCTGGCTCTGACCAGCGCATCCCTCTGGATGCAGGCAGGACTGAGAGCAGCTGCTGCTGGAGGCTTGGGGTACACTCACTTCTTACTCATTATTCTTCCTTTCTCCCAGTGGATTGTGTTGTTTCCCACTCCCTTTTGTGGTCTCCTCTCATGTCCAACCCTGACCACTGCAGGCTGTGGCTGCTGCTATGGCTCCATGGCACAGGCAGTGCTGGCTGGGGGTGGTCCATCCACAATGACTGCAGTGGCACTTTGGGGCTGGGTGTGAAGCTGAAAGCTGACTCTCAATTATAGGACTGAGCTTTAGATCGCCTGAAGGAATCGGAGCTGCTTTTCCTTTGGGAGGCTCTGTCCACAGCACAGTGTGAATAATGACAAGCAATAATCCTGGCAGGCCCGAGCAATCCTTATGGAGTCACGGCCATAGGTGAACCACAGACCCCATGCTGGCAGAGCGGGGACAATGCTGGGAGCAGCCTCAAGGGCTTGGGGCTGATGGAAATCACTTTGAACCTTAACGCTGGAGGCAAAAGCATCTTAACAAGGACAGCTTGCAGGACAGGGCTTTATCCTCCCTTATACACAGGGCAGATGTTTCTGTGCAGCACTGGTGGCCATCCCCCTTCGGGCAGGACCTGCTCCAGCAGCCGGAATGCCATGTAAGGAACCATGTTTTCCAACGAGCTGCTCCCTGCTTCCCAGAATAGCATTTGTCTGCAGCGTCTGCCTTGATTTATGTGGAGTTCGGAGGCTGTTAAAAATAAGCCACCCACGAGCTATAATTATATTGTCTGGGATTACAGTCTGCTTTGTGGACAGGGCGCCTATAAAAGGAGGAGGAAAAGGGTCTTTAGGTGCTGATGGGGAGCAACAGTTGTTTTCTATAGGGAAGAAATCCATCCTTTGCCTTGGCCAAACCCATTATGCAGGGGTAGTGTTGGGACAGTTGGATTGCTTGGAGCCAGCCCCCAGGGAAAGGCAACAGATTCATTCCCACTTTGTCCCTGCTTAGGTCCCCAGGACTGAACGTGCAATTCACCATTGGTTTACATGAGAACTCATAGCGTAGCAAGCAAGGGCTTTAACTGCTTGTGGAGGGGCCTCCTCCTGTCCCACCAGCTCTTGTTCTGGAGCCTTGGATGCTTGGGAGCTGCTCCTGTTGTTTTGTTAGGGAAAGCTCCCATGGAGCCCATAAAACCCAATGCACTGGGCTGGAAGCTAATCCTCTTCTTCCTACGTGTTTCTGGATGATTAAATGCCTGGGTTATTGAAGTAGTGATTTTTGATGAGATGGCCTTAGATCTCCTTGATGATGCGCAAATGTTAGCTTTGGGCTCTTGGCTCTCTGTTGGTGAAAGGGGTCGAAGGTGTTCTGCAGACAGAAGCCAGAGGAATGAAAGGAAATGATGATGCACCAGGAACCCTTCTGCTGTTAAAGTCATTCCTTAGCTCCTCAGGCCTGACTTAGCCTTTTCTTTGTAGGTGTTTGCGCAGCCTGTCCCTGGCACAAGGGACCACAAGGGCTCCTGGTGCATGGGGCTGCCTCTTCATCCATCAGCGCTGTGGGTACCGGGTGGCTGCTGGTCCATGGCAAGCAGAGCGGGGGGCATCTTTAGGCCTCCTGTGCTGGAGGATGCGGCCCTTAGAGGACAGTGGAAGCAGAAGGACATGTTAAAATGTTGGGACTGGGGTGTTGGAGGTGCTCTGGAGGAGGGTGGTCATGTGGGGCTCAGGGAAAGCAGGAAGGTGTGCCGTGATGTGCTGTGCTGCATCACAGCCCTCTGGATGCACGAGTTCATAGAATCAGGGAGGGGTTTGGAAGCTGATGCAGCTCCAAGCCCTGCCATGGGCAGGGACACCTTCCATAGAGCAGCTTGCTCCAAGCCCTGTGTCCAACCTGGCCTTGAGCACTGCCACATATGGGGCAGCCACAGCTTCTTTGGGCACCCTGTGCCAGCACCTCAGCATCCTCATAGGGAAAAGCTTCTGCTTAAGAGCTCATCTCAGTGTTCCCTCTGGTAGCTTAAAGCCATTCCCTTGGGCTTCAGTAACGGGCAAAGGGGAGCCAGAGGAAGGTGAGTGTGTGTGGTGTCACTTCTGCATTAAGGACCAGTGGGCCTGGGGCTTGTTTTCTGCATGTGATCCGCTCATATCAACGGGCTTGAGTATCCTCCAGGCTTTGGGATGGAGGAGCGATGGTGGCTGCAACTGAGGGTGTCCCATTTGCAAGGGAAGCCTTCTGTAGGGGCTTGGGTTGCTGAGGTTTAGGAGAAGAGCCATTGCAATGAACCAATGCAAACAAAGCCTTCCAATAACAGAGGTATGGTAAGAATAGCGCTGATTATTGAAACGGGAGCGGGGCCGCGAGATCCTTCGGCTGCTCTAAGCAATGCAGGTGAAAAATGGGACTAAGCAAATATTTACTGCAGCTCGAGCTCTCCGAATGCGTTATTGCTTTGGGAATTCTCGGCTCTGCTCCGTTAATACCTTCATCTGTTGGGTTAATACGTGCTCTGACAGCAGGCTCAACGCAGCACAAGTCGTGGGCCGCCCATCACTCCCAACCTGCTGTTGTCAACCCCAGGTCTGCTCTTCCATGAATCCAACCCCCAAAGCAAATGACATTGCAAATAATAAGTGATTAACTTTATCAAATTGACATTGCTGCTTATGACAATGTCAACACTGCCTTTATAAACAAGGCAGAGTGGCTGTTTGAAGAGCTGGGGGTAGGAAAATGCAGTAGAGCCCTGATGAGGACATCAGAACTATGTTTTGGGCTCTGATCTCTCATTTGCTGCTATTGAGATGCAGTATGGCCGAAGGATGTTGGGGTGGGTTGTGGGCAGGTATCTTTGTGTTATTCCAAGTAAAGCTTGTCTTGGAATCCCAGAGTGGTTTGGGTTGGAATGGATCTTAAAGCTCCTTCAGCCCCATGGCAGGGACACCTTCCATTAGAGCAGGGTGCTCCAAGCCCATGTGTCCAACCTGGCCTTGAACACTGCCAGGGATGGGGCAGCCCCAGCTTTTCTGGGCAATGACCTTCCATTTCAATACATCTCTTGGCCATAATAAACAGGATCAATCCCAATGTACAGGATAATTCCTTAGGATTGGGGTTACCAATGGGGTGGGTATGGAAGTCCATCTCCTGCAGCAGTGCTGCTGCTCTGGGGATGTGAAAGCATCTGAAGACACTCATGGTTCAACCCAAGAATCCACCTTGTAGCTCAGATTTAAAGCCTGAACCAGGCCCCAGTGCCACACACGAACCTCATCAATGGGAATATCCACACTGGCTCCAGGATCTCAATCTCTTCTGCCCTACATACGTGGAAAAGTCACTCGGAGGAAAGGCCATCAGCTCCAACTGAGCCCTATGGACCCAATGGGAGCGATCTGGCGACACTGCAGTGCAGTGGCCCTTTGTCACACACCTCCTTGTACCAATATTGACTTTATAACACCTCCACTTTGTTCTCTTCCTTAACAGGACAGCTGCTAAGTGCTGGTAGAACAAACATCACATGCTCCGTGGGGCTCCAGCAAGGCTCGCAATCAAGCGCACTCTAATAACTGCTTAAATGCTCTCATCAGCCTTGTCCTTGCTGTTTGCTTTAGGACACGGTGTTTTCCTCCTCCTCTCTGTGTTTGCTCTGTGCCAGCAACAGTCGAGTTAGAGGTCACGCAAAGCAAACGCAGGTGAGGGTGTTCCTTCATTTCCCTGTGTTGTGTCTCATGGTTGGGTTTGGCTTCCTCCATCAGCAGCATCACCTTGTGTTTTGAGGTTGGGTTAATGCGGCTCCTTACTCTCTGCTGGCAGCTTTTCAAACCCAGACAGAGCAAATGAGAGGTGACAAGAGCAATAAGAGCTCATTGAGCAGGAGGAGGGGGATCCGCACCACCCGCACAGCATCACGTTCCCCCTTTGTGCAGCCTCCGAGGGCAGCAGGAGCTGGACCGGTTGCTTGTGAGAGGTTGGAGAATGAACTGGAAACCATTTCTCCATCCTAGGGCATCACTTTCTCCACCTCTTCCCAGGGAGCTGAGGACTGATGTTGCTGTCTCTTGGTTTCTTGCTTCGCTTAAAGTCGCCCTGTGATCTCCGTGCATCTGCAGCCTTCAAAGCCACCACTGTAATGACCAGCAGGTACTTGTTATATTGGTAACAACTATATTATATATATATACCTAGGGAGATAGAGAACTATATTACAGCTATGGGATAGTTGTAGCTGGTAAGTTTTCCAATGGGAGCATAACCCCCTTCTCCAGGGTCTGGGTTGGGTTTGGAGGACATCCCTCCATTAGGCAGCTGCATCCCAGAGTCAGATGCTCTGCATCCCACTCAGCACCATACCTCTTCCTGCCCTGCCGGGTACCACGGGGTGCAGGATGGTGCATAGGACATGTCCAGGACTGATCCCAAAGAGCAGTTGGGAACGTGCATTTCCAAAAGCACATTGCTCCCAATGCAGTCGCAATGCCAAGTCTCACACAACCCTTTGCATCCTCGGCTCACCTCTGGCATGCATGCAGCCTGGGTGGCTCAGGGAAAGGGCTGGCTCTCCTTAAAGGCCATTCCAGCCTTTTTTTACCTATGAGACTGCTGTTAGACCTTAACATGGCTCCTGGAATCCTCTCACCATGGAGCAGCTCCATCCCAGACAACCCAGTGCATTGCAATGCATGTGCTGCATCCCACTGCTTCCATGCACAAGGCTGTGTGGTGTTGTCCCAAGTTATGGTGTGACTCTTAGCTCATGTATCCATGGGGATGGCAAAAGCAAGCAGCATGGACGCTGCAGAGACACGGGTAGTCGGGATGCTGTGGAGGGCTGTGCCTGTGGTGAAGCATCTGGAGCACAGGGGTTGTCCTCCCATGCAGCACCAGCACATCTGCATGGCCCGAGGTCAAATGAAATGGCTGTTTTATTGAGCTACCCTATTGCTGGTTGGGGATGGGGAGGAAGATGCTCTGCTCAAGAGCATCTTGCCTATCAGAGACGTGGGGCAGATCATGAGGGGTCCAACTGCAGCAATTCTGTCTTTTCTATGCCAAGATTACCTGCTCCTATATGGGGCTTGGAGCAAGCTGCTCCAGTGGAAGGTATCCCTGCCCATGGCATGGGTTGGAGCTGGAGAGGCTTTAAAGTCCCTTTGACCCAAACCATTCCAGGATTTATGCTGCTCTGGAGGTGACCCAAACCCCATCTGAGGAGCACGCATGGCTCCCTGGGATCATCCATCCCTCCTCCACAAATGCACCTCAGTTTGGAGGTCAAATCCCTGCTACATCCCCAAATAAACCTGTTCCCTCTTGTAACTCGAGGAAATCTGCTTCCATCTCATAGGAAAGCTGCCACCTTGGGGGGACAAATCACAAGGCCCAGGGATCGATGCGGAGGCAGGGATGAGGATGTGGTATTTAAATCACTGGAGAGACCCTTTGGATGGGAAATCAGTAAGTGAAGCATGAGAGATTGATTTCAAATCATTTTTATGGCCAGGACTTCAAGCTGTTGTCAATATTCCTACGTAAATAATGACAGCCATTAGGAAAGGGGTAGATGTGCCCAATAGTGTGACTAGATAGACCTTGGGGCTGTGGGTTGGGGGGGTGTAAATCACAGCACTGCGAGTGAAGCTGCTGACACACCATCTATTCTCCTGTGCCAACAGCATCAGCCTCTTCCTCCCTAGTACTAACCAGGAGCAACCTGGTGCTTAAAGCAGTGCCGATGGAAAGGAAAAGAAGGGTTATAATAGGAAATGATGAGCTGGGCAGATCTGATGTCTCAGCCCTAAGTGGTATCTGTTGATCTGTCGCAGCAGCAGCAAGTGTGGATGTTCCTTTGGCTGTACAGGGAGCATCCAAGGGAATGGAGGACATGGTCCTGCCCGCTGGGTGATGGGGCTGGCCATGGGATCATTCATCCTCGTGTTTCCATCTCTTACAATGACCCTCCTGCTATGGGGCTCCTCCTGAACCCCCCATCAGACAGAGCTCTGCCCTCCAAACGGCCTTTCAGCATCCCCTATGGGTACCAACCGCATCCCAGGGATGCTTTATCCAGCACTTAGATGTTTTACCCCTTCCACGCCAGCCCCATTTCCCCTCTCCCCTCATCCTCCTGAACCGATAACCACACTGCCGCTGGCACCCGCTCCCCAAACATCCATTACCTTGGGCTCTGCAATCAAAAGCCGTTTCTAGCAAATGTGTTTGCTTTGTACTGAATTACTCGGGGCGCTGCCAAGTACAACCACACCAGCTGTTAATTAGAGCTGAGCTTTTATTACCAGAAAGTCCGCTCTGTTGAGATGGAAAATGGGAATAAAAAGTCATTTAACCTATTGTGATGGGAAAATAAACAATGACTTGTTGGTTTAATTAAACTGTCTATTTATCCAGCCGCCCCAGCCTTGGAGCATCCACTGGATGATGAGCATCACCCGAGCTTGGCTCCCGTTGATCCGTGTTGTTTCAAGCGACAGTTACCTGCTAAATGGCCCATTGAACTCCATGGGAAGCTTACAGCAGTGAAGTCCCACTCAGCCCTTGGCTCCATGGTTGCTGGCTTTGATCCCCTCCATGCATTGAGGACCCTCCATCTCCTGCTCATTGTGCTCATGACCTTAATGCTCACCCAACCCCAACCCGCTGCCACGGGCATGGACCCCTTCCGGAATCTGAGTACCCCATAACCTCTCGAAGGAGCCGGGATGCTGCTGCTCACGTTGCTTCATGCTGGACCCCATCTCCAGCAGCTCTGGTACCGCAGAGTGGGGACCGAGCATCACCTCGGCTCGCTCTTGGTACCTGGGGCTTCCTCTTTAAGCCCTGCAGTGCGGTGCTCCAGGAGAGCGCTGAACTTGTCGGGCTGTTTGCTTACTCTTCGGCACCGTTTGTGCAGCCGCAAGTCTGGGTCCTGTGTTTATCTCCTCTTCAAGCAGCAGCGGTTGATAGTTTAAACACATCAATCACTCCCGAGCCTTTAAAGGGCTTTTAAGTGGAGACACTGCTCTTGTTTGCCTTCTCATTTGTATTTCAAGTCTCTCTTCCCAACCTTCGTTGCAGAGGAGGCTGAAGGAGCCCGGCCCCATCCAAGCTGCGAGCATCTAAGTATGCCCCAAGGCTATGTGGAGCCGTGCTTTGGGGGGACACCGTGGTGTGGAAACAGCAGCCAGGTCCTCCTTTCTTACGCTGGTTTACAGCTGATGCTTTGCTGCAGCGCATCCTCGGTGGCATGTCCTCTATGGAGGATGTGGGGCTCCTTGGGGTGTCAGATGCTGCAGCTCTAGGGAGCAGGTTGCACTCTGCAGCCAGTGTGGCTTTTTTGGGGGGGGGCTGTGTGGTTGGGATGCTATGGGCTGGGGAGATGCTGTGTGGTCTGGCTGCAAGGCAGATGCTGATGCATTCGGTGGTTGGTTTGAGCTGCTGCAGGGATTGAGTTTGGGTTTCTGCACTCCCCAGGTTTTATAAATAGATATTGCAGGGGTTTAGCTGCAGGTTGGGGATGATGGGAAAGCACCCAGCCATGGAACCTCGGCCTGGTTTGGCTTGGGGGGGAACTTAAGGCTCCTCCAGCTCCAACCTCTGCCATTGCAGGGACACCTTCCATAGAGCAGCTTGCTCCAAGCCCTGTGTCCAACCTGGCCTTGAGCACTGCCACATATGGGGCAGCCACAGCTCCTCTGGGCACCCTGTGCCAGCGCTCAGCACCCTCCCAGGGAAGAGCTTCTGCCTCAGAGCTCACCTAAGTCCCCCCTCTGTCAGGTTAAAGCCATTCCCCTTTGCCTGTCCCTATAGGCCCTTGGCCACAGCCCTCCAGCAACATCTCCCAGGGTGTTCATGGAGGCAAGCTGGGCCATCCTTGCTCAGCAGTGACCAAGCTGTGCTGGACCTCCTTCAAGGCTCTGCCGCATAAGCTCATACAGCACATGGAGCTCAGGAACGCCGTGGGTAAATACGGGCACACTTATTTACTTTAAAGGGTGGAAATCGTGCTCCAGGTAAGAGAAATCCCTCCGTATCTGTTCCATATGGGAATAACAAGCGACATATTGCCTCGGGGCGTCGCTCAGGCACACAATAGCCTCTCATTAGTGAGGGGTTATGACCTCAAGTCATCAGCCTCTGCCTGAATGGCATGGAGTAAGGGTGATGGCTCCTGCTAATCACCCAGGGGCCGGTGGGAGCTGCTGCAGGGTTTGGGAAGCTGTCCTGGCCTCGGGATGCAGTGGGACACGAGGAAACCTACAGGGAGCAAATGGGATGGAGGCACTGCTCATCCTTCATCCCAGCCCTGATCCGGCCGGGGCAGTACCACCAACCCTTGTGTTCCCAGGGAGGGATGCTGGAGGAGCGTGGCTGCTCCACAGCACACAGTCGTGATGCTCAGAGCTCAGGAAGCTCTCTACACCTTCCTGCTGCTGTGCAAATATTAGCTAATGAAGTGGCAGCGACGCTAGCTAAAGGACACTCCTGACAGGTTGCTCGTGGCCACGGCGGGAGGCAGCGAGGATTAACTCTCAGCAGGCGTTTGTTAAGAAGCAGGAAGGAAAAGGCGGCCTTGGAGCCAAGGGTTGGAGCCAAGTCCTGTTGGAGCTGTGCAAAGGAGGTCTGAAACAGCCGTGCTTCAAAGGAAGGGGAAGAGCACCTCGGGACCCGTCCGGCTCCATCACCCCCGGGCACCTCCATCCCTGCCCTCCGGCTTTGCTGCCTGCGGGCGGGAGCATCCTTGCGGCATACAGGGCTCGGAGGTAAAACCCATTACACTTATGGGGCTTGGGGCTGCGGTGGGGGCTGCTTAAGTGGTTGTGGCAGTGCTCCCCTGAGGGTGATGCAGCCTCCTTTGATCCATGGGCTGGATGGCTGCTCCTTGTGATGATTATTTCAAGCAGTTTTGCTGAATACGGTGAGTTATTCCTGTTCCCTCATGAGCGATCTTCTCATAGCAATGCAAGAGGTTCGCATGAGCTCCCCCGTGTCTCGCAGGGGTCATTCCTGCTCCCCTGCAAAAATGACCCAATTCTAAGGTGCAATGGGCAAACCGGTGGAGGTGATGCTCGCCTCTCGTTGGTGATGTGCTTGTACTCATTCTGCTCCTCACAGGGTAAAGGACAAAGTGGCTGTTGGCTGCTCCATCACCGGCAGTGCTCAAAGCCAGGTTGGAGCAAGCTGCTCTAGTGGAAGGTGTCCCTGTGCATGACACGGGCATGGAACTGGATGAGCTTTGGGGTCCCTTCCAGCACAAACCAAACTGGGATTCTATTGCTTTAACTATAGGGAAACGCCAATGAGTTTTGCGCATCTTGGACCGTAGGAAACGAGGGGTTTATTGGGCCGAGGAAGGCAGCAGAACGCAGCCCTTTGTGCACCAATCCTGCCCTGGAAGCGCCCCTCCGGCCCCTGCCGCTGTAACAAATGCTTTTGCCATAAGATGTCAGTGTGGCACTGGAGTTGGGGCTCTGTTTGGTGGCTCCGGGTGTACGAGGACAGAAAGCCATCTTCTGGACCTCCACAGTCTCGGCTCATTTGCAGCTCGCAGCGTTCATTTTATCGTTGTGCTGCCCTCATCCAGGGCCATGAAAAGACGATCGCTCACCTCCGGTGCTTAAAGCAGTGCGAGATGTGTGTGGCCAACCCAGGCCTCTGCTCCTCCCTCTGGTGCTCAGCGTTTTCATTCTATTGACTCCATTGAGCTTCTTTCACACCCTCCCCTCCCAAAAAAATCCCCTCTGGAATGCTCTCACCTCCATTCTGTGCATTTGAAACGAGAAGCAGGGGAAGATGCTCGTGTGTTAATGATATTCCAGACACCTTTTACTCACCAAATGTGGGTAAATGAGGGAGGAAATAACCCCGGACATAGTGATGCTTTAGGCTGCTGCCTGACTTGTGTGGTCCATGAGGAGGGGAAGGCATGACTCCATAAACATGGGTGAATGTGGGTATTCGAGCAATGTGTTCTCTGACCCTTTCATGGGATATTCCCCCCACCAGAAGCCAAGTGTGGGGTCAGCCACGTGCCATTGGTGAGCCCAGAGGATGAAATAAGACCCTTTAGGAGAACCACTGAGGAAAGCAGCCAGGGCTTCAAGCCACGAAACACAAGGAACAGCCCCACGAGGCTGCGGCTGTGACACAGCAGGGACTGTTTCACTCGGGGCTGCATCCTGCTGGGTTTGAATAGGAGCTCAGCATCGAGGTTTGGCTCCTAATGTGGGACTGGGTTTGTAACTAGAAACACAGCAGCCCCTTTGGTTCATCCCCTCTCCGTTCCCCCTGCAGAGCTGCACTGATGCTCTGCGGTGATGCTCTCCGTGATGCTCAACACTGCCATGCCCACCAGCCCCTGAGGATGAGGATGCTTGTTCTCCTCCGCTTGGACACATAGAGGTGAGCTGGTGGTGGCAGCTTCCCTTCTCCCAGCATGGCCCTAATGGCCGCGTTGACGGTCTCAGGCTCCTTCGTGTTGGGTTTGTCAGGAGAGGAGCAGCTCCAAGGGCTGCTGAAGCCCATGGAAAGCCTCCTGTTGACCTCATTAAGAGCTGGATCGATGCCTAACGGCAGACAAAGGGCTCTGCCTGTGCAGCACTTCCAGTGGTGAGGACTTGAGGGGCCGAGGGGATTTATTTCCTCTCCGGGTAATGGGCACGCTTGGATAGTTCAGATATTGCACAGTCCTTCTCCTTCTCTCGTTTCAATTCCATATTTAAACCCCGTAATAAGCGCAATAATCTGCATGTCTGGGATTAATATAACGTTGTGTGTTTCTTGAAAGCCTCGCTGATCCCGTAGTTAATTTAATCTTTTATTAACATTAACTGGCTCATGTGGTGGCCAGCGAGCCTGGGGAGCAGCTTTCCAATGGCAACACATGACAAAGAGATGAGAATATAGCAGCAACCCCATTCCTCCTTCACCACAAAGGCAGCAAGGCTCCAGCAAAGAGCCTTCTCCTGCTCGGAGAGTATTGTCTCATAGGCAGAGCACGTACTGCTGCTAACGGGAATTGCCAGGAAGCAATACTTATTGTCGAGGCTTTGAAATGGTAAAGGAAGAGATTATTGAAAGGCATATCCCTGGCCTAGGAGCAGCCTGCACTTAACAGCTATCAATGCACAAGTGCCAAGAGGAAAATGTTAACCTCCCTGGTGCCAAAGAGACTCAGCGGATCCATTCGCTGGCCACTGTGAGATGCTATAAAATAGGAATAATGGCACGCTGGAAAAGGGCCATAACGCTGCTAGAAACACTGCTCTTGTGCAGATGCCAAGGTTCTACCTCTGGCAGAAGGCACGGCTTTGGATTGGGAATGTCAGGATGTGCTCTGCCCATCCCTGGGCGCTGCAGGGAGGATGCATCGCATCCTTGGGTTTGGGGGGATTCCAGCACCCAGGATGCTGCAGCACCTATCCTGCTGCAGGTATTGCCTTTGGATGTTGCTTTACCCTGGACCCTAACATGCAATAGGTGCATGGAAGTGCCTGGAAGCTGCTGGTGTCCTGCTGCTGACCTGTGCTGTTCTGCACATCCATCCCATCCAGCTAAACCTGGAGGGATCCAGCGGTTTCCTTAATTCCCAATAGGATTTGTGCTGGTGCAGCTCACTTCTCACGCTCAGACAAAGCGCTCCGGAGCGGTTGGCTGTCTCTGACACACACCCGGGCTGGGATAACAGTGACATTGGATCCAGATGGGGAGAGGCAGAGGGAATCCATTAGCAGCACGTTGTATTCCAAGGAATTCCTTTTCAATTTCCTTCCCGATTATACCACTTATCCCCAAGCATGAACCCCCCCCGGGCTCCCTTTGGTTTATCTCCACACTAATTCCCCTCATCTTGCATATTTTCCTTTCACTTCATCCTATTTTGGTGCTCATCCTGGAGCTGGGCAGCCCGGAAGGGTTGTGTCAATGGGGAGCAGGCCTGTGTGGGGTGGTCGGGTGCCTCTTTGGGGTGTGCTGGAGCATGAGCAATGGGATGTGTGGCTCAGGGAAGCCTTTGGGGGCTGATTTAAGGCAGAGTCCTACAAAACCCTGGTGCTTGCTTCTCATGAGAGGCTTTCAGTTGCAGCTTCTCTGTGCCACTTCAGACGGGATGAGAGGGATGCGCTCTCCAGGCTGCCATGGGAAGTCCTTCATTCCTGCCTCTGTCAAGCCTCTGAAGTGCATTGTGCTGGGTTTAAGTGGCACAGTGCAACAGCAAGCAGGCTTTGGGGGAGCAGGGCTGTGTGGGGTGGCTTTGTAACCATAGGAAAGGCTTAGGGAGGGCTGCATGGAGAGGTGTGTGAGCGTGCTCACCTTCTGCCTGCATCCCATCCCTGAGAGGCTCTAAAAGCAGCTTGGAGCACGGCTGGGTGCAAATTTATCCTGTAACATCCACCACGTCGACCGTCCTTTCCATGCAAACAGCCCTTGCATGCTGCCCGAAAGCAGCACCAAAAGGATGCACCAGGGTGAGGTATGGTCAAAACCAGAGGCAGGCAAAGCGTTGGTTAAGCACCAGCAGCACTGCTCCCAGTTTGCATGCATGGAATCAGAGCAGGTCAGGCTGTAAATGCAGGAAAGCAGTGTAATGAAGGTGTTGGATGGCAAATGGGGTTGTAGTGGTTTAGGGAGAAGCCAGCAAAGGAGCTGGATAGAGGATGAGCACTGGTTTCCCAGCTGTAAGCTGCAGTCAAATGTAAACCTTAAGTGTGGTCTCCTCTGAGGTCTGGGTCTTGGTGAGCACTGTGGTGCTTTCCAATCCTCTGCTGTTAATGCCGGGTTGATAAAGGTTATAAGAGGTAAAAGACACAGTGGAATGGAGCTATGTGAGTACCAGGACCTGAGCTGCACCTTCAGACCTGGGCCCAGCCTTAAAGGAGCCAAAGCAAACCCCAGCCTGTGGCTCTGGATGTGGGTGTGATGCAGCAAAGAGGGCTGTGGGTCATGGGGGGTGTGAAGCTGCAGCCCCCCAGGGGCTCCATCCCTTCCGGATGCCTGCGGGGTCTCTGCAGTGTTGGGGTCTGGTTTTAATATGGCTCTTTGTTTTAAGGGGAGGTGCAGCAGTGGGTACCCAGGGAGGGGGAAGCGGAGGGGGGATGCTCTGTACAAAAGGCATTTGGTGACAGTGCAATATGGAGGGTTTGGGGCTTGAACTGGGTCCCGGCCCTGCTTTTCCCATGAGCTCAGTGCTTGCATTGGGGTTTTGGGTGTGTTAAGTGGGTGCCAATGGTTTATGGATGTTCTCACAGTGGAGCCGGGCTGGATGCATCCCTGTGAATAAGAGCTTTGGTGTCTGCAGGAATGGGTTTGGGGGACTTGTGTGTGTCCCCATGCAGGACCACAGCCTCCCAAACCCATCTTCAGCATGAAGCTGCTTCAAAAGAGCTTTTCCAATCAGGAGTGCAATCACTAACTCGCCTCCATGCATCCTTACTGCGCTCAAACACATGCCCTGTTATGTCTTATTTAATGGGTACTTGGCATGTTCTTGCCATAAGCCTATCTGGGACCCATTGGAGATAAACTCTTCCTCCATTACCAACAACTGGAAGTTTTCTATGGGATTGATGAAAAATATACCTGGGACAAATCATTGCTTTATGACTTGGAGAAGTAAGGCATAAGAGGCCTCCAGATGCGCAGTAGGAGAATCATCAGCCGTTAACATGAAGGTGTAATTTGTCTCTCATCCTCTTTAACATAGAGCTGAGGGATATTTTCTAGGTAAATAGAACATTCAGCTGTCTTCTTGGCATGGAGGAGAAGGGCAAACCCGCTTCCTTGGCAGGTTGTAATGATGTACATTAGCCACCCAATTTAGTGAGAAATAGGGTTTTCTCCTAATTAAGCAAATAGTTGCAGTTGAGGTCGCTGGCTCAGTGGGAGTTGCAGCTCCTGCCTGACAGGAGAAGAGATTTATCTCCATTCACATCACCAGAGAGGGTTCTTGGTATTTCATTGCCACATGCAACTTTTGGGATGCTCTTGGGAGATTAATGAGGGAGGGAGGGCGAGGGGAGCTGAGCAGCGGGCTGTGCATGACAAACATCAATTGTATTCCATTTCATATGCAGGTGATGCAATCAGCAGGAGATAACACTGCAGGTTTTGTTTTCTGACCTTGAGAGGCTGCGTTTCCCCTCACCTTCCTGCCGATACATCAGAGCTCACATCTTAATTAGGCGCTGTGATTCCAGTTCCCTTTCATACACACGGATCAGGGGATGTTAACACGTGGGATAGACAAGATAACTACCTGCAGGTCAGCCCTGGAAGGATCCTCATGCAGGATCACCCCTCTGCCTCAGGGAGAAGGAACCATCCTCAGCTTCTCCTTCTAACCGCTATGGGGAGGACCAGACTGGTGATGCAGAGCAGCCCCCAGTGATGCTCAGCATGGCTGTTGTGTTTGACAGCGCTGCTAAGCAGTGAGTGTGACAGGCTAGAAGGGTTTATTAGGAAAGCACTGAGTCAGCTGGATGTGTTAATGTTGAGATCAATACTGGTTGAATAGAGAGGAAACCTCTCCCTTCCTCTGCCCGCCCATCTATCTATACCTATCTATGCGCATAGTCCCCCTTTGTGTGTGCATGTATACATGCACGTACGTATATGTATGCACGTGTGTCTCAAAGCATCCCATAGCAAAAATGGAGCTAGCAAAGGGTGTGAATGCTCTTCATATTCCAACCGAGCAGCTCTTGGCCGGAATTCCATCTTTTCATTAAAGTTTGACTCCAAGCCGTCATCCGCAGTAGTATTTTCTCTGTCTTTAAGATCTCCGTGCTTATAAATGTCATCACCCCTGCCTTTTACTTTGTTCCATGACCTCGCTGGGGCTCTGGGAAGCAGCAGTGGTCCTTTATTGTTCTATGGAGCTGCTCTGCGGGTCGGGAGCTGCCGGCCCTGCGTTGAGGCTGACGAGGCCGTCCCGGTGCTAATGCGCTATAAATAATCATCATGTAAAGAGATGCTGTCAGCTTAAATACATCAGGCCTGTGTTCTCATCGAGTGGCAATTTGCTCTGTCATTTATAGTTATGCAAAGTCAGGGTAAAACAGTAATATCCTCGTCTGCTAATAGCTCACAAGCGGCTCTCGGAGGGGAGATGACTGCGTGAGCAGAGAGAGGTGCATCGGGATGCAGTACCAGGGCTCTGAGAGCTCATTGGCTTTTAAGGCTTCTCCACTCGGGTGTTTTCCTTGCTCCTTGGGTTTCCCCAACCTCTTGCTCTTGTTTTCCCAGCCCTTTGCATCCTGGATTCCTCATCTGTTCTTGGTGCTCTGAAAGAGGAGCTCCGGGGAGACCTTAGAGCAGCTCCCAGTGCCTAAAGGGGCTACAAGAAACCCAGAGAGGAGCTTCCAACCCAGAGCAGTCTGGGATTCAAAGTTCTTATTCCAAGGGATAGTTCTATTAACGCTCTTTGAAGCTGCTTCTCTCTAACAGGCATTCTATCTATAGCTATTGGTTTTGCATAAGGGTTTGTGGTGCTTGACACACAAATGTTGACGCTGTATCTCCTTGCAGGAGCCCATTTGGTCCCCATTCCACAATGCACTGCAAGGCCGAGGTGCTGGAGGAGGTGAGGGCAGGTTTCCTACATCAGCTGTGACAGATCCCAAGTGACTCAGTCATTCTGGGGACCTCCTGTCCCAAGGATCGCAGCAGCACCAAGGCTGGATCTGGCCTGTTCTGAAGGGTTTCTTCCAGGTAAGTTGTATTTGCTTGCACCAGGATTACCTGGCAGCTATTTCCTTTGGTTCTCCATCACCTGAGGGATCTGCTATGGGCGATGCCAACACATTGGTTTAAATGATACGACCAAAAGCGGCCTGCCCTGGTCCTGCCTCATGTCCACAGGTGCTCAGCATCCATTCCTGGCAATACAAATGTATTTAAGGCTACACAGTGAATCCCTGGTTGTCAGTTTGCTTCAGAGCTAATCCACAGTGAGCGCTTGATACTCAGAGCCATTGCCATGTGGAAGTGGTGTTTAACATCCAGCGTGCCGTAAGAGACAGCAGCAACAGCCCCAGTTCCCTATGGCACAGGGAAAGGCTGGGACACAACCCCATCGATCCAATCTAAAGGCCTTTCCACCATCTCTCTGTGATGGATGCCTTACTGGAGCATCCCTCTGCTTTGGATTTAATCCCATGCCATGACCCTGGGTACACACCCAGCAGCACCAAGCTCATCCCTTGGGATTTTCCCCTAATTCTGCTCCACTGGGACCAAACAAATCCTTTGATTATTGAACTAATTCACCCTTTTCTGCCTGCCCCTTATGGGGAGGAGCGTTTTCCTGCCCCTTGGGATTCAGGCAGGCTTGCTTTTTCCACTGCGAGGCTTTTTCCCCCCCCTGCTCGGTGCACAAACAGACAAGATAGCTTAAGAGCTCTTATCTGCAAAGGGGGAAAAAATTAGCCTTAATCCCCATTTAATAACTTAATATCAGCAGGTAACATGTTCAATATGGCCCAAGAAGCCCCGCACCGGGTCAATAGGGTAGCTCTCGTTTTTAGCAATAAACAAAGCCTGCTTTTAATTACTTCTGTGAAATTGCTTGATCCATGCATGATTAAATATTCATTCTGTGTAACTAGACAGTTTCTTTGTATATGGATCCATATTAAACTTGGCTGGCGCTCTGCCCACACAGCACATCTAATAAATTCCTTTTAATGTGCTGCAGCTTTGAAGACGTTTTCCCTCCCCTCTTCCCTCCTCTCCCTCCTCTCATTTGTATCAAGAGCTGCTGTCTCTGCCTTACCTGGGCGACTGGGATACACGTGGAGTCTTTTAGGAAGGGAAATGATGGAATCTGATGGGGGGAACATGGGAGAAATAAACCTTCTGATGGCTCCGTGATGGATCTGCGAAGGGAAAAAGTGACTCCCAGGCCTTGTTTGTGCACTGCTTTGCCAGCTAACTACTTTGGCAGCGTGTGCAGGAGGGAAAAAATCCCTCCTTTTAAAGTAAAGCCAGGGCTGATGTAAATATTTATGTAATGTTTTATTGCAATCGGAATGGGCTCCGTGATTGAAAACATTTCCTTGTAACCTCCTGGAAAATCAAAGGTGTCACATAAGGGTGTTGATTTGAGGGGGTTTTAGGGGTGGTTGGACCGACAGTGCTGATGTCCACACGTGGGGTGGAGAGGTGTGGGGTCTTGAGGTGCACGATTGGAGGTGCATGCCCGTGCTTGGATTTAAGGCCCTGGGCAGGAAAAAGGTGGGAGACCCTCATCCTTCCTAGGGCAGAGGCAGCTCAGGCATCACCAGCAGCAAACCCCTGCTGCCTTTTCTACCTCTCTTTAATTGCACCAAAGTGTGTGGATTCGATCCACTGTGGTACTGAGCCAAGCACAAGTGAGCAGGCACATGTGTCTTGCACAGGGGCTGTAGCAAGCAATAGGTTTGGAGTGTTCTGCTAAACACAACCAGCCCAGCATCCCTTCCTATGCATGGAGCACAGGGATGGGGATCCTGGGTTACCCTGGGGGATGTTTTCCTCCTGGCAACACCTTCAGACCTCAGTCAGATGCTCTCCAGTGAGCTCCATTTATCCTCTGCTGATGATGCCAGCCTGAAAGGTGTAAATACTTGTATGGAGGAAGTGATGGGGGAGTGCTGAGCATTATTCAGCACCTGTTAGTGTCCAAGGTTCGTTGGGATGAGTTCTGTATTCCTGACAGCCTTTTGGATGGGCTGGGGGGGTGGGACTTCAGTCAAAGCTGGTGATCTCTAATTTAGCCCTGTAAAACCCTCTTGGGTCGTACTGAAGGCAGCAGGCTGTGCCTGGGTCTGTTCCTACCTGCATCGCAGCCTGTATTCCTGCCCACAGCCATGACTTGTGTTCCTTTGCTTCCAGAAAGAACAACCGGACTGTCATGAAACCCATCAGTCAACTTGGACCAGAGAGGCTCGGTCAGCTCTAGCACCAGCATCACCTCCAAGGAGCACACTGTGGTCCTTCAGATACATCCAATGGCTGTGGTACTCAAGGATCTCAGTGCTGCCTCTCTGTAGGGCTCCAGCACCCATCAGTCCCACCGCAGAGCTCTCCAGGCCAAGCCTCCATCCAAGTGTTTGGTTTTCCACCACAGCCCTCTCTACTGATAGCGCAAACGAACTGAAACAGCGAGCAGCTCTTGAACTGAATAATGTATTTATTTCTGCCATCAGGGCTGCGTTGTTTCATGAAATCTAATTCAGCAGAACATAATGACTCAATGGGAGAAAAACCGACCGGCTCTTCAATCATCAGATCTGCACTGACAAAGGAGCCAAAGCAGTGGCTTGGCTTGGACTGATAGAGCATCATTGCCTGTGGGATGGAGCTGCTCGAAGCCCACCTCTGTATATCCCCCATTCACCCCATACAGTGACATTTATCTCAGGAAGAGGGCAGTTTCTGGCCCAATTCACACTGTTAATTAGAGCTGGTGTTCAGACCAGGACTCCTTGTGCGTTATCTCCAATGGCAGCAGCTTCTCCCAATGACTTTCCCTGTTTTTCTCTCCCCCTGTTTGCTTTTCAGCTCACATTCGGCCTTTTCCCCATCAAAACAGAAGGAGGTTTCATCTGACGAGGATGCCACTGGTGTGTAGGAAGCGTTATTTTGATTGTATGGCACAGAAAACCCCCTACGGATTCCTCAGAGGCCCTGATGCTTAAAGCTGGAGTAAGAGACTGCTTTGAAATCTGCTTATAAGGAAACGCAGGGGTTGTAATGAGCAGGCAGCAGAGCTAAATGAGTGGCAAGCCAATTAGTCTGCCTTAAAACATTGGCTTCATTAGAACGAAAACAAAGCCAAACTTTTTAAAGGTAATTGCATCTTTTAAATATCAGGATTCTTGATCCGTGCTTGTCTCATAAATATGTATTATAATATAATCCCTCATAAAACCCTGCTCCCTTTACTAAGGAGCACAAAACGTGCGCTAAGTGTTTGAATTGCTGACATGAAATAGAGCAAAATAAAGTAACAAAAGCAGAGATTTGACTGAAAAAGCTCAGCCTGGCACTCAGCTGTCCTGTGGTGTGCTTGGTGATGATGATACGAGCCCTGGAAAGCAGGGTCCTATGGGACACTGTGGAAGGGATGGAGCACTGCTCCGGCAGCCTCACCAAGCTGTGTCAGATGGAGCCAGGGTGACCTGGGCCTGGGATCAGCACTGGGAACCCCACTGCAGGTAAGGGATTGCTGGGTTTGGCTTCTGCTGATGGCACTGGCTATGTCAGCTGTTGGTGCATCACTGCGTGCTGTTGGGGTCCCATCCCAAGGGTCCCCAACCACTCTGTGAGTCTCTGGTGAGGGCACACTTGGGGATACTCTTACCACAATCATGGTTTTTATCTTGCCTGATCCTCATCCCTCAGGATGCAATCCCATGCCCATCTTTTCCATGCTTCCGCATCACTCTGGGCAATCCCAGCTCTGTGTGTTCCTGCTCACTCCGACAATTTCCTGCTTTTATAACCCAACAGAGAGCACGTGTGATAAATTACCTAAAGTGGGAAAGTTTGAAACCGTCTCAATTTGTCCCCAGTTTTGCCACGTATGGCACGACACCAACGTGAAAGTGATGCCCAAGCCCCTCTAAAACCTCCTTGTGTGACAATTAGGATGGGCAGGACCTAATCAGATGTTGGTTGGGTGGTTTTGTGCAAGACAAAATAGGAAAGGAGTTGTATTCCTGGTAGGAGAGCTCAGGTTCTGTGTATGAGGATGATGATGGGTCCCTCCGGTGTAGCAGAGAGGCTGCTTCTGAAGGGCAGTGATTTGGTGGGGGGGGTTTCATATCCCCCATATGCTGCATCCATCAGCGATGCTAAAAATGAAAGAGCTGAGATGATGAATAAAGGCAAAAAGGTAAATTTAGCTCCTCCTTCGCCCCTCAAGGTGATGAGTGCTACCCATGCTCCAAGCCTCCTGGAACATCACGCTTGAAGACTAAACTAATAGAAGCAATTTGGAGCTTCTGCTGTAAGGAACCTGACTCAGTCGTCCCCTGTGGTTTTACTTATGGCCCTGGGAGGATTAGCCTGTCAAACGAAGAGCATCACTGGAAGAAAGCGACCCGCAGTTAGTGCTTTACCCAGGAAATCCTGGAACTCCTCTTGGATTTCACTCCACCTACTGACTGTTGGTGATGGGAGATTTCCCCCCTGATATGTGATTTGTCCACCCCTACCTGCCCCTGATGGGGTGTTGTGAGCTCGCTTTCGCATCAGGTATGATCATGGCTGCGGAATGTTATGGATGTCTTTAACCCCCTCATCCTGCTGCAGTTTCATCCTCTTTATTCGCATGAATGAGCCTCTCCTTTGGCTTCTGTTGCACCAGAAGGTTCCTCCCTTCCTGCTCCTTCCTTCCTTCCCTACAAAATGAAGATTTAAGACTTATCTAGTAGCCAGACAAGACATGAGGTGATGTATATATGATGTTTTGAGGGCACAAAACACATGTTATTAAATGATTGTTGTGTTATAGGTACAGAGAACATGATGCAATGCTGGCGAAGGCGTGACGTGGAACCAGCAGCATGGTCCTGCTGCTCATTGTCCCTCATTATTCCAGTAATAAACTGTTGGATGATAAAGCACCATCATTACAAAACACTTTTTGGAAGCCATCTACAAGCAACATTTGCAGACTGTATAGTGGATTAGATTCTTTTTCTGCCATTCCTCTTTCCTTCCCAACCCCTCTCAGGGTAAATAGGCTCCTGCAGTTCCTGCCATTTCCCATTCATCCCTGGCTTTGTTAGGAAAATGAAGCTTCAGAATTGAGCACCTTGCTCGTTTTGTGACTTGCAGGTCCTGTGTGTGCTGATTCTAACGCACTGTCCCCAAGCACCGAGATGATGCTCATCCGCCTGCATCCGACACTGGATCAGCACCTGGGTAAGGCTTTTTCTCCTCTTTCTGCCCTTTTGGTGCTTCCAAAGTGGTGATTCCTGGTGAGAACTGGGAAGTTAGGTTGGGCCAGGCACAGAGCACAGGGTGGGAGCACTGAGCGTGGGACCTGGAACCACTCTTGCCTTGAATTCACTGGGAATTGGCCATGCAAACTGCCAGCAGAACACATGCACAAGTGGTTGGATAATGAGGCTTGTGGTTACCAAAATCACGTATAAAGGGGGTGAAAACTCACTGTGATTCACCACTGTCAGGAAATAACCCACGTTTGGATTGGGGCCCAATGGGAGCAGCGCAGCAGCAATGGGGATGGATGGATGGAGCAGAGCTGAGGTTGATGCTGGTGTAGGGCAGCAGCACTGGAAGAGGCCTGAACTTTTTGGAGGCTTTAAAGCTCCAAGTAAGCATTTCAATGCTCTCACCTCTGTTTATTTGCGTTGCTGTATGGCTGCTCCAGAAATGGCCAGAGAGGTTTAAAATTGCTCCAGATTAGAAAACATAAGAGCATCATCCCGTGCAGCCCACATTCCTTTGCTGTCTGTCTCACTTATACCCTAAACCCGTGGAAATTGGATTTGGAATAGAAATGCTGGGACACCCTTTGCTCCTGTTCTGGCTGGTTGCTGCTGCAGTGGATTTGTAGTGCGTCTTTTCTCTTCTTGAACACTGTCAGAGATGGGGCAGCCACAGCTTCTCTGGGCACCCTGGGAGGTCTCCCCTTAAGGGCTCCATCCACCCTCTTCCCAGCCTGTGTCTGGCACTTGGGGTTGCCCTGACCCATGTACAGGACCTCGCACTTGGCATCATTGAACATCATGAGGTTTGACAAGCTTAGATCCCATCAGCCCAGGGCCTGGATAGCCCAGCAGGGGCTTTAGCACACAACAAATTACCTTACTGATTCCTTAATAGCAAACCATCTTGTTCTTGGCTCCCGCTGCTGAAGGAGATGGGGGGAGAAATGCATTATTGGGTTTCCTTCCAGAGACATTTTGCTTTCTGGTTGGCTTCATACGCTGCTGTGACTGGAGCAGCCCACTGCGCTGCTGAGTGCTACCTAAGTAGGGCCTGGCATTAAAGAATAATGCTAATTTTTCCTCAGAGTTGGCAGTGCTAATGGCTTTTTTGATTACACTGCATTGTTCTTTTGCTTGGCCAGCAGAGAACAGGCACTTCCTAAGTGAATGTGCAGCACTTGAATGGGAGGAGGAGAAGGGGCAGCGGTGCCCTCACCCATCACTGAGGCAGTTCTATTGGCACGGCCTTTTAGGTGGGAAGAATGGGTCAAGTAGTGCCATAGATCACATTTTGTGATGTGTTTGTGGAACTGGGCATGTCTTGGGTTTCCTATGGGGTCACTGGACTGTCTCCCAGTGATTCTTTGGAGCTGGATGCGCCTCATACCAGTGCACAGTGAGGAGCAGAGGGTGGGCGAAGCTCTGAGCATGGAAAACCTTTCCAAGCACAAGGCCTTGGCATGCTGTGGGCTCTGCCAGCTCTTCCCAGGGTTTGTGCAATTGGAAACGTGCTCTACACGGGTTTAATAATTAATCAGGGCTTTATTTGAGCCCATCGCGACACTGAAGCGCAGCAATGATTCATCAGATCCGTTCTTCTGCTGTGTACACTGCAGGTTTCATTAGCAGGCACTTCTCAAGCAAGAAGCTGGTCGTTACCTGTTTGCATTTGACCCTGTCATTAGTTACTGTGCATTGTGGGTCAATACACGGGGATAAACCGATCCCTTCTCTTCCCTTGCAATGATTAACCCACCTATCGACAGCGTCTGTTTGATATCTGCCCCTATAAACAGGCACTATTTGCCAGCAGAGCCAGATGGGCAGATAATTTAAACCATAACTTAGAATCCAGTTTAGTTTTTAGAGGTCTAACTTCAAAATAAGCCAAATCCCAGGAATGCCCATGCAATCACACGCCCAATTTGTGTGTGTAATTACCTTGATTACATGTGTGCTCATGATAATTGTCACCACAGATGGTGTTTGGCTGCATGAATGGGCACTTGGACATGCAGAACCGCTGTGTGTACCGCACCAGGGTAATGGCACATGCAGAATGAATGCACGTCTGGTGCACCCCGTGCTGCAGAGCACCATGCAGTGTTAGGGACAGGGGCAGACCCATGTCTATGGTCATAGTGCTGCTTCAGGTGCTTTGGGAAATACCATGGAGAGATGGAAGGAGGTGGCAGCGGTGTCCGTAAGGCAGTGAGCAGCAAGTGGGTGGAATCACAGAAAGGTTTGGGTTGAAGGGATCTTAAAGCTCCTCCAGCTCCAACCTCCTGCTGTGGACAGGGACACCTTCCATAGAGCAGCTTGCTCCAAGCCCCTATGTCCAACCTGGCCTTCAACACTGCCACATATGGGGCAGCCACAGCTTCTCTGGGCACCCTGTGCCAGCGCTCAGCACCCTCATAGGGAAGAGCTTCTGCCTCAGAG
>JASSUY010036110.1:0-41834 GCA_032466535.1 Forpus xanthops
GTACCACCTGCCGCCCGCGGGGTGGGGTGGGCTCGCCTCCCTCACGTTGGCGGGGGGAGGCCGCGGCATATGGACCAGTCCGAGCATCGGGGGGGGGGGGGGTGCCGGGTCTGTCCGGCGGGTAAACATCCCTGCCTGTCTCCTGCCTGCCTTCTGCCTGCCTTCTCTTGTCTCCTCCCGCCTCGGCTCGGCGCGCCGGGAGAGGCCCCTCCCCCCGCGCGCACACACACACACACGCTCTCTCACACGCGCGCTGCCCTGTGTCTATTGTGAAGCCTTCGGGGGAGCTCCGCGCCGCCGCGCCCCCCCATCCCTCCCGCCCTCAGCCCCGCGGAGCCGGCGGCCGGTCGCGGGGCGTTGCGCGGTAATGGCTGGCACCGTTTGAAGTTCCAACGCCGGCGGGGGCAGCGCGAGTCGAAGGGAGGGGCTGAGGCTGAACAGCGTGAAGGTGTGAGGCGAGGGGGAGACAGCGCGACAGAGACGGGCCGGCGAGTAAGTGCCCCGCGCCCTTCCCTCGCGGCCATTGCGTCGGGCAGGAGGGACCGGCCCCCGCTTACTTTCCCCGCCGCTGCGGGACGTGCCCGCCTCACAAAGGGACCGGCCCCCGCCAGGTGCTGGCCCCCTCCCCTTTGTCCGTGCCCGTGTGTGGGGCTGCGAGAGGGACGCACATCGCGGCCGGGGAGCCCCTTCCCCCGTCTCCCCGCCGCCCGCGCCAGCAGGAGCAGGAGGGGGCGTGTTGCGAGGCGCTGAGGGGAGGGGGCCGCACTGCCGGCGGGCTGCCTCCTCTCGGTCTCCTCCCGGTGTCCTCGCCCCGTGTGCCCCTACCCGGAGGGGAAGGTGGGGCCGTGCGGGGCCGGGGTCGGCCGGTGGCGGTGACGTCAGCCGCGGCCAGGTGCGAGTGGCTCTCGCCCGGCCGGTCTGAGGTGAGGGGCTCTCAAGGGCCGTTGTGGCGGGGGCTCAGGAGGGCACAAGCCGGCGGGGCCGCCGTTCGGAGGCGAGGGGATGCGGAGCAACGGAGGGCAGAGCTGCCCGCTGGAACACTACTACCATTGTTAGGCGGACTCGGAGATCGCGGCCGGCTGGGAGCGGGAGAAAGCGCGTAGGTTCCAACTTCTCCCGGCAGTAAAATGCCTTTTCCTGCGCCCGCTTCACTCTCCGGCAGAGTAATTGACCAGAGCAGAGCGCTGAGGGGCTAGCTTCGATGCTAGGTAATATACACTGCATGCGCTTAGTACAGTGCCATGACTTCCTTTCGTGTGCCGCATGTGCTTCCAGAATTAAAGTGAACACACAGTGACATCTAATTGTGACACAGTGGCATTTAATCAGATTCAGTGCTCTGGTTTGATTTTCCTATCCTTTTAATCAGTCACGGTTTTAAACTAGTACCTTGGATTGAGAAGAGATAACTTGGACATTTTTTTCCTGGGGGAAAGAAATAAAAAAATATATATCTGTAAATATAAGGGCAGATAGAAAGCGTTCCTTGCATGGAGTGGGGTGAAGTGCTGCCTTTAGACCTGTTTTATTCAACACAGACATATGTCTTATTTGATTCCTAGAATAGGGTTTTAGGTAAAATTCCCTCATTTTCAACAACACTGAGACCTTTCTTTTGTTTACATCTCCAACAGCTGAAATGTACTTTTAAACTAGCATTTCATCTGGTGATTAGTTTACTTTTTTTTCTTAAATATATGGATGATGAATCTATTAAGTAAGGAAAGCTGTATGACACTATGCATGAATCACTGCTTATTAATGTCAAAAGTGGATCTTCCACTGCAGTCAATTTGTTTATTGGCTGTAATTGTTAACTGATTCCATATGACTGCATTCCTTTTTCTCTTGGCATACAGAAACTGGGTATTGTCTGAAGTTGAAAGGTGTTCTTCCTGAAAAGTGAACCATTTCAAGATGTATTTGTGCAACCAGTCTCTGATATTTTATCTGGAGAATTGTGTTGAAAATGATTAAATAAATTCTACTTTGTTATTCTTGAATCTTAGGTGTTTAATTGGCAAAGCTTTGGTAGTTTGCTTAAGTATGTCCAGCTGTGTTGCATCCAAGCATCCTGGATCACTTGCCATTAGAATCCCGGATGATTAAATTTCAAATGTTTTAACTGTAGAACTTGCAAAAATTGCTTGACGGTTTGAATTAGTTGTCCTTCTGGTACTGTCAGGCTAGTAATAAGCACACAAGAAGGTGTTCAGTAGAGCACTGAAGTTTCTCTTTGCTTAAGTTGTAGCAAAGATTAATTTTTAGCAAGCATGCAGAGGCCATTTTTGAATATGAAAAGTGTTGATGGATAATATGCATGGCTATCTAAAATGTGGTTTTACTGAGAGAGGTGAGGAATTGCTGCTCATTATTTGTATCCAGATAGTCTGTTAACATAGTAACTATTATGTGTGTGGCTGTGGATTCAAGAAGGGGATAATTACTGTAAAACAAATCAAAAGAGTGATGCAGCTAAAAAAAATAGTCTTCTTGTTGCTTTCTATATGCTGTGTGTTCTGTATTAATCAGGTTCCAGGAGATGTGTAATGTTATGCATTGGATGCTGCTGTTTCTGAAGGGCAGACTGTAATAGTGGGTGATTTGGGTTATTTGGCTTTTATTTCCATCCACTGCTGTTTTTCCTTGCAGTTACTTTGCCTCTCTTGCTTTGATTTCTCCAAAGGAAAATAAAGATGTGCAGCTTCGTGCAGCACTTCTGCGTATAAAAGGGGCCTTTTGGCACCTGTTTGTTTCTACTCCTGATAGTGAATACTATACTAAGTATTATTGTGTACTTCCTTTTTTCTCCTGCAGGTGAAACAGGAAGGAGTACTCTAAAGGAGTAGTTACTTGAGCGGTAGAAGCTTTTGGCTTCTTACCCTTTTCTTAAAAAATCTCACAGATGATTATAAGTTCTAATGCAATATTTTATAGTGTCATCCTTCTGTTGATCATCTAATGTCTAATAAGGGCTTAATGCATACTGCAACTTTTTCCTTGTTCATGACACTTTTAGCATCTTGATTTCATGAACTTAACATTTTCTTAGGCAATTATCTTTGAGCCCTCTACCTTTTTGTCAAATCTGATTGAATTCATCCAGCAGTTTCTAAGTGTGAGATTCCCCCACACTTCCTGTATAAGACTGATTTCCTTGAAAAGATGGTGTAAAATATTTTAACTGAAGACATTTTTTTTTTCATATCAATCTTTTCTTCCATATAGTAGATAATGGAATCTGTTGCCCTATGCTTTTAATGTCTTTTTTTTTTTTTTTTTTTTCCCCTACTTTCTTTTACTTTCTCTTCCATGGTTCTTTTTCGTTGTTTCCATGATGGATGTACTTTATTTCATACCTTGTATTTTCTATTTGTTTTCCTTCCCCACAGAAGATGATGCATATAATCCCACTTGTTCTACTTTTTCTATATGTTTGGGTTTTTTTTTAGTACTCTTAAACTGCTATCAACCCACTTGCGTATACAGTTAATTCTCATCCACCAAGATCTGTAAGTCCGCATTTTGGAAGGAAGAGAAGGTTAAAAAAAAGAAAAAAAAAAAAAAAAGGCAAGCCAGATACTTATCAAAATTTAACTAAAATATGAGGCTCTATTGTCTGTGGGAAATAGAGTTTGAAAGAAAATTAAGGTTTTTTTTTTGCTTTGTATCTATGCTTTTGGATGCTGAAAAAAGGTATTATCGAAGTCTTTATCAGGTTACTGTGACTGCATTCAGATTGGGTCTTTTTGTAGCCTTCTGCTTGTGTGTGATGCATCTTAATATACTCTAATTTAACTGATTGAAGAATGAAGCACCTTTTATAACTCACGCTCTGCTTTTTCTACCACCTTGGAACCTCTGAGTGCTGTGAGAATGAGAATACCTCTTTTCCAGTCTTTGTTTTTTTGGACTATGTCCCGGATTCTGAAAGATTTCAAGGCACCAGATTGCAATAGGAGTTCTGTGTTCTAGTACATCTGTGAATCAGTCTCATAAGTTTTTTAGGAGGGATCTTGAGGTCGTCTGACACAGATTACAGGCTATATATTTCATGTTAACAAGACATGGTTTTAAAGAAGAAAAGATATGGGGTAAAACTGGAACAACTTGGACTGTCACACTTATTTCAAGTGTCCTTGCAACCAATTTTTTTTGCGGAGCCACCTCTTTCCTAGAGGTCAGAAGCTGTGTAGCCTCTTCAAACTGCTCAAGTGCTTGTACAGTGTTCTGACCTGTATCTTACAACACAAGTTGAACAAAGAATGTCTCTGAGAGCTAGCAAAACACTAATTAGACTTCCAGGAAAACAAACTAGTTACCATAATTAGAAATGCTCGTGTCTTTAATATTGGATTTCTTAATGGTCTAAATTTTTATTTTTTTAAAAATCAATCAAAAGACAGAAAATATCATCAAAAGTGTATACATTCCTAAAAACATATTAATTTAGGCACCTATTTTTGGGTGTTGGGAAGCTGTATTGAATGCTGGCTTACTTAGGCTGATGTGTTGGTGTAGTAAATTGCCTTTTATGCAGAGTACTACAGAATAACAAAGGCAGTTACATTTAAAAAAAATGCTTAATGAAGAGCAGAAGTCATTGATAGTTTTCAGTGAGTTCATCTCTTGCTGCAATGGACTTTTTAGTTAGATGCCATGATTTCAACATGAATTTGGTCTTCCAACAGCAGACTCCATGCAGAAGTAGATTATTATGAATTCCATAACTGTCTGTCACTTAGGATTCATTAAAAAACAGGACTCTGTTCTAAAGCCAGGTTGAGTTTTTTGGCATTAAATTCTGTTGAAGTATTTCTTTTTTTTTTTTTAATTTTATTTTCTCTTCCTTCTTTCCTGCTTCATGGTAAGCTTCATTAATTTACTGGGAGTATTAATAGAGTCTCTGTTCTCTATCTGGCTGTTTTTCTCACAAAATTTGATAACCTCAATATACTTGAGTCCAATTCTGTAGAAACTGGTTGATAGATTTTTAAGGTGCCGAAGAAGAGCTTCTAACAAATACTTTGCAAGTGATCTCATAAACTTTGCATACAAAGCAGATCTGAAAATTGTTCAGGTGCTCTTAAAGAAAAACGTGAGAGATTGCACACGTAATTCTCATTCCTTACAGCTGCAGCTGCCACTGCTTGTACGTAGAAGTAGTGTATGATGATAACAAAGACTTGTGGTAAGATACAGTACTGACTAGTGTTGCTAATATAGTTAGTACTGATTCTACAAAGACAATTGCACCTCACTGATCTGCTAGGGTTTTTCATGGTAGTAATAGCATAGCAGATTAAATTTTAATACAGTTCTAATTTACATATACTTTTTAAAGGTGTAACTGAATGTTCCTTGCACCAGGCTATTAAATAAAGAAGCCAGGATGTGAGAGGTAAAATATTGTTATAGGTCACAAAAATGTCTGAGAGGAAGTAACAGAATTAAACTGTTAAGTTACAGGAGGTGTAGTGTTCTGTCTTAAATCAGAAGCTGATCAATAATATTACTAATAATTTATAGAATTTGATTTATAAAACATCAGTATTTTCTGTGGATTCAAATCTGTTTAATCAAACTTTGAAATTTTGCAAATATGAAAGTCACCTGAGAAGTCTAAGCAAGATGCGAAAGGACAGCAGGATGACAGGTAAACCTGGTTGTTGAGTTATACAAAACAGTATGTTTTGAAAACAAAAAATAAGAAAATATTTAAATAGGTCTTAAAAGTTCCTAAATAACCTGTATTAATGTAACAAGAAAATTTGGGCATCATTGATTTTGCCCAATTTATAACTGTCATCAGAAATGGGGGGGGAGGGGAAAGAGTAAGAAAGTGCGATTCTATACAAATTCTTATCAACTATTCAGAGTGTGTTATTAACTGTCAATTGTTGTAGAAAGTTTGATGTGATATGGCAGAGTTTTCAAGGCATTGAAAAGATGGGAATTATTTACCTCGGGAAATGAAATACAGATCAAACAAGTAAGGAGTAGGAAGTTATAAGTTAGATGTGAATTTAGGCTCTACAGTAGCAGATGCAAAATTAAAAAAAAACAAAAAAACAAAAACATACATTCAGGAAGATATAATTTATTGAAGCAATACTTCTTGAAAGGGGAGGAGAATTGAGGATTTCCTCTGCTTCCACTCAAGGTACCTTTATTTCTATGATTCTATGATTTCTGTCTATATATGTATCTATCTGTCTGTCTGTCATTCAGAGTTAGATTTCTCTTGAATACACAGAACCAGCTTAAACTCCTTGCTTTATTTGCTTCAAACCAATAATTTGAACTTTACTCTTTCTCTTCAGAGATGACTGCTCAAATAAATTAATATTCATTGGAGTGAGATATTCTCAGTCCTCCATAGCTGAAATGAATTTTGTGGTTTCTGGGCTTTGGAGTAATTTTCTGTCTGTTCAGTGTAACAAACTGTTCTCCAAAAAATTAAACCGTCTGCTAGTGGGAGAAATTCTTACTTCAATATGTTGAATAAGGAAATTTCTTGTAGCATAGGAATGGCCAGTTTGAACATAAGCCATGGATGAAGATTGACATTTGAAGAGAGCTGTCTTAGGCCAGTCTAGCCTAAGTGTAGTGAAAGTGTGGCAAAGGAGCGTGAGGGTCACTTTCAGGGGTGCAATTTTTTTTTCAGATTAACCTTTTTATTTAAGTATCAGTGCTGCACAGTAGATGCATAGGTTATGGAAAATTGGAAGAGTAATTATCGCTGAGGTACATTACTGATGTTGCTTAGGCAACTGTGGCTTGTCCAGCAGCCCCTAATTGACACCTCTAAAGTAATGGCCGTGAAGTAAGCATAATCAAAATTGCTGCCTGTGTTCCTATGACGTGGTACCGTTCATGGTTAGAGGGACAAGAATCTTTTACCTTCAGGCACATTCAGGATGGTGGTGTGGGTTCAGATAAGATTATATGCTGGATCAGCTATATCAGATAACCAGGGTCACTACTGGAGAGCCATTGTTGGTAGCTGGGAGAAGTTTTCTACAGAAGATTTTCATTATCATAAGACAGACCAGAACCCTCTGTAGTTATTTGGTCATGGACCTTAAAGTAATTAAAAAAAAAAAAAAAAAAAGGAAAATAACAAGTCATTTATAACTTGATAACGTGTGTGAACTTAAGTAGCTCAACCAGCTCTTGTAAAAATGGCATGCAGACTCAGCTTTTCAGTTAAAAAAAGGAAATGCTTAACTTGTTAAATCTTGTTCAGCCACTAGTCACTAAATGTGTGCAGGAATGCTTAGAGACATCTTACATGCTCAGCTGGTTCTGCCTTTTTGTTAATATTAAAGGAGAAGGCTGTGATTGAGAAACTTTTCTAATTGTGATTCTGTGTACAGTTGTGAAACTTCCAGGCTTGAGAGCACAACCAAAAATACGAGTTTGTCATTGGTGCATTTCATTTGGAAGCCTCTCCTCAGGAACAGTGGCTTTACAAAACTTGTGCAATTCTTGGGGAGGGGAATCATACTTCTCTGCCTCCTAGTTATCTAGGCTGGCAAACGACAGTCTCTGGTAATACAAGACATCTTAATACTCTGAACAACTTGCTCAGTTGATCCTGCTTTGGGCAACCTCAAATGTTCTATGATTATATGATCTTCGTAGTAGGAGGGGAAAATATCTTACAAAGAATTCAGGAGAAGTGATAGTGGACTAGACTGCTGTAGAGCTGGTAGTGAAAGTATCTGATGCTTATATTTTGATCTAGATTTGCTCTTGTGAAAATACACAAAAAATGGTACAACAGGTATTTGGTGTTGCAGGGATCTACAGTGCAGCTGAAGAATGGCATTATGTGGCAGAGTACACGTACATATCATTCATAATACAGAATGAACTGCTGTTATTCTGTAGGTTTGAAAATTTAAGACTTGCACTCTGGAAACCCGAGATGCATTTACCCGCTTGAAACAATACTGTCTATCCCTAGGCAAGACATGGAATGGATTCTGTGGGTGTAGCTAGTATGAATGGTCTGTTAAAAAGTCCTAAATAATCTGAGTTACAAAGAAGTTAGCAGTTTTCATTTCCCATGGGAATAAATTTAATGCAGATATATACCTTCATCAAGTTCCATGATACAGGGAGAGGTTCTGTACAATTCAGTCCAAAAAGAATATGCTTTATATAAGCTATGATGTTTCCAGCAATGGAAATCAAATATTGGGGTTATCTGTGTTTAACCTATCTAGCTAGACTTCTATTCATTCTATTTCTAAATATATATATATATTAAGAAAATAAATTCTTTGTCTATGAAAGGACAAAGAGTTTTATTAACAAGGGAGCAGATTTTTGTTCATACAGTGTTTTTTCTCACAGGATGAGAATTGGACCTCTATTCCATACATACCCACAGGTATTCCGTACTCTGCTAATAAACACATTATTTTATTCCAGGATGAGAAATGTATGTCTCTAAGCTCTGGATAGGTTTGTATTCTTCCTATACAGTCATCTGCACTGTAAAAATTTTTAATTTTTGTTTACCAGTTTCCTCAAAAGTCTGTCTTGCAACATGAGCCTTTTCATATGTTTTCTTTTTTCTCACCTGCAGCTTGCCTATATAGCGTTTTTGCAGGTTAGTACTTCATGTTAATTTTCAAGACATTAATCCCATTTAGACCCCAGGACGCATCTGTTAGCCTCATTTTTAGAGTACTTGGCTACCTCTAAGCTTGAGGTGCAGACAAAATGATAAATGATTTTGATTTCATGTTGAAACACAAGCAGCCCTTTAGACATTGTTGTTTTAAGGATTCTTGAAAAGCCTGATTCTCCTGTAGTTGGGAACAGTAATTTGGTTGAAAAGATACACTTCAGAAAAACATATATTGTGTTAGGACCTTATTTCTGTAAGATTATAGGAATATTGAAATATCTGGAGTCTTAGCAAAAGTATATGTCCAGTGCACAGTATAACCCTTTAAAATTGAAGACATTTTAGGATGCCTGAAACAGCAATGAAATGTTTAAATATTGTGATGGTGGTCAAATTGGTGTGTTGTTTTTTTTTTGTTTTTTTTTTTTTTTTTTCCCAATTTTTGTAATGAAGATCTTTCACTGGTACATGCTGGTCTCACTGTTGTGCATATATTTTGGGTAGAATTATGCAAGCTTTGGAAATAAGATTTAATAAGTGATGTGCACATCTTTTAAACTATAAAATAATAACTCAATTTCTAGATTTAATTGGACAAAATGATGCTAACTACTGTTATGTGGTGGTTTTCCTTTTGTTAGAAATGCTGTGGATTTTATAATTACAATTGAGTGCTTCAAAACCACTTGTTATCCAAAGTTAGTGAAAGCTTATAGTAAAAATGAAATATATTTGATTATTATATATTTAAAACTAAAATATTGCTGGTACTCTGTTGCTGTGCAGCTGTTAAGATTTTAACAATATATTCTGTAATTAGAGGATACCCTACAAAGAGAAATTGGTGTATTAAATACGGTTAGCTAGCGCTTAGTTGGGCAGATGAGGGGATAGCATCCAGTTTGACTCTGGTCTGAAGCCTGTATGAGCCAAAACTTAGTATTTTCAGTGGATGTACTTGTGCAGTGTGTGTCAATTAAATGGCAGGTTGTCTTTCAGTGGTGAAATCAGAATTAGGTCATGGTACAGGACCATTGCTGAGTAATTTTAATGCATCTCTGCTGGGCACTTTCAGCCTTTCCTAAAGGTTCAAAAACTAGTGCTCAAAGTCTCAGGTAACTAGTATTTTGTTACATGGAAAATAATTTTGGTAAGTTTGATTAGCGTTGGATAAATTTGTGTGCTGAATCTTTAGTACAACCAACAATATTAAGAAGCTACCTTACTTGTCAGTAAACAGGAAGTTTCCTTTACTGAGTATGAAAACCAACCTAAAGCTCAGTGTTTAGAATTTATACTTTCAATTAAATACTTATAATTTATCAAGTATTAATAGAAAATAATAATTTTTTGTCAAGAAGTTGCAGACTGAAATTAACACCTGTCAAATTGGTTGAGGCTTAGATATGTTCTCATCTCTTCTGTGTATCTTGCATGAAATTGAAAGGAGAAGAAACATTCTTTGGCTTTGTTTTAGTGCTAATTGAGATATGGTGTGTCCAGTATAGGGAATTTTAGGATAGAAAACACAAACCTCAAGGATCTTCTTTTTCAAGAAGAAAGTGGTAGATTGCTAGGCTTCAACAAGGGAACCTAAACTGAGTTACTGGTGGTGGACCTCACCTTTTTAAAAAGGGTGTCAGCTGTTTGCTGCTTTGGATTACGGCTAAATATTGTGTGTCAAATCATCAGTCCTTGATATTTTGACCTGTTTAGTATCTACCTGCTTTTTTCTAACAAATAAAATGAAAATAATAATGTCAAACTTCCCAAGAACATATGTTTTTTCTTTAGTTTGGTGTTTTGTTTTTTTTTTTGTTTTTTTTTTTTTTTGTTAAAGAAGTTGTCTGTGTTCTGAGTTTGGAACATATATTTTGTTGTAATAACAGAGAATTTTAGAAAGCTATAAAACAAAAGGCTCTCTAGAGGATGTATTGTGTGTCCTAACAGATGAGTCATACAGTAATGCTTGCTTTTTTTTTTTTTCTGCTGTTGCAAATTTTTTATAGTTTTGTGGTTAGTGGAATCATTGCAGAGGGGAAGCTGAATGGTTTTCTAATTTGTTTGCCTATAACCTGTCTTCAGTATATGTATTCTCTCCCATGGGAAGTAGGAGATACTGCTTTTGAATTCCCAGAAAGCCAAGGAAGATATTTCTACTTTGTCGGGGACAGACCTAATAGCATAGATATTAGGCAGCATCTCTCCTGGCTGCATTTTATAAGAGAAGAGGAGGGCATTTGCTTCATTCTCTGAAGGAATGGATGTGAGCAGCTATTGACACTGTCCTGCATGACATCCTTGTCTGAATTGGAGAGACATCAATTTGATAGGTGAACCACTCGGTGGATAAAGGAACCGGCTGGATGGCTGCACGCAAAGAGTTGTGGTCAAAGGCTCAGTGTCCAACTGGAGACCAGTAACGAGTGGTGTCCCTCAGGGATCGGTGTTGGGACCAGTCTTGTTCAACATTTTTTTCAGTGACATGGACGGTAGGATTGAGTGTGCCCTCAGCAAGTTTTGCCGATGACACCAAGCTGTGTGGTTCAGTTGATACGTTGGAGGGAAGGAATGCCATGCAGAGGGACCTTGACATCCTCGTGAGATGGGCTGATGCCAACCTGATGAAGTTTAACCCTGCCAAGTGCAAGGTCCTATGCCTGGGTCAGAGCAATCCCAGACACAGCTGCAGGTTGGGCAGAGAAGAGATGCAGAGCAGCCCTGAGGAGAAGGACTTGGGGATGTTGGTCAATGAGAAACTTAACATGTTTATCTTTAGTGGATAAAGAAGCTTGCATATATGTTTAAATCTGACAGGTGAAATCTAGAAATGGGATTGGAACATAAAATTTACCTGGCATTCAGAGATAGATGGATTGTACCCTCTCTGCATCATACTGCATGTGGGTAATCTAGAAGATTAAATAAGGACTTTTCTCTCTCTGAAAGGTGGTCCAGTTATCCATGGGCTGAGGCAGAGGCAATGCTGGCTTGCCACCAGGCATCTTAATGCATAGCTGTCTCAGCTTTTCAGGTAGACATACAGTAATCAGTTTTATTTGATGTAAACTTCAATGGTATGATCAGATTTGGCTGAAATGTGTATAATGCAAAGTTACTTGATGCAACATGTAAATAAAAGCAAGCTGGTTTGGTTTGTGGTTTGTTTTTTTTTGTTTGTTTGTTTTTTGTGTGTGTGTGTGAGAGTAAAGCTGTTTATGCAGTAGTGAAAAAAATGCACTTTTTAAATGAAAGCGGACACAGATCTATGAAAATAGAGTCATAGTGTCTCTTACATAGTGTATTTCTTAGAAAACTAAAGTATATCTGGAAGCGAACCCAATGGTATTGGGTTGGGATTCATGTGTGTTTCTTTTTCTTGTGATTTGTTTGCCTCCTCCCAGTATTTCAATATTAAGTGAAGTAGCATTGTTAGATGCATTTTGTTGTCATGTAGGTTTTGATTTATAGCATATTAGTAATCTTGAATGTTGTTTGGAGACTGACAATAAAAATGAAGTTGACCGGTATCTGTCATATCCTGGTTTGGCTGAGAAATAAGAATTGTTAGAATGTGAAATCATGTTCCATGTGTATTTACAAACTTCTCTCCTTCACCCAAATGCTAGTCTCAGAAAGATCTTGTTCTTTCCTGGGCTTATGAAGTTTAAAGTCACACCATTTTCATCTCAGTCTTCTAAATACATCTGCATTTTAAGCTGATTTACTGTCAGCTTTTATTATTGCTGTGGAGCATGGATTTATGAAGGTGGTCTCTTTCTAGAGGCAAAAGAGAAACTTTGAGCAGAAAAATAAAGATTTCTTAGTGTTGTTCCACCATTTTCAGTGCCTGATGTCCTTAATCTCTTCTCCCTGAATCTGGTGGTGTGCTGCAAACCTCCACTGCTGTCCAGCAACTAATATGAATGTAAATAGAACTTTTCCTTGAACTAGCAGTTTTCAAACATTTTTCCTTGAAGTTGCTGAGTTTCTGTTTACTGTCTTGGTTTGTTTGCTCTGTTGTACCTCCATGTGTACCCAACAATACAAAGCACAGAATGAGGAATGCAGACTTTGCTCTCAATTGAGAAAGGATGGTATCTGAAACTGCTGCTTTTCTAACGGGCACTGATGAACTTCCTTTAGAGAATGCCCACTAATGCCTTTCTTCTCACCTCAGAGCTTTGCTGTTTCTGCTCTCTGGTACCTACCCAAAATGCGCCCAGAGAGAGCCTTGTTTGTAAGGGGTCACCCCTTAAAATATGCTTCAGTCCAACATTAAATGCTCCTCTGACAGCTGCTGTCATGGAGAAAGAGGTGTCTGCAGATGCTGTGTGACTGCTACATTTTAAGATAAGAACTTTCAGTCGCTTTTAACTTTCTGTTATGAGATGTATATAATAGGTATTTCATGGAATTCATAAGTCAGTCTTTGTTAGAACATTTTGTACTTCAGGTATTAGAAGCTAATTGACTTGAACATTTAGTTTCAGCCCTTGCTGACCTCTGCAATCTATATTACTGCTTGAGATAGCAGTTGCATTCACTCGTCCATTAACTTCTAAAGCTCTACTGCCTGATCTCAAGAGTGTCATTTTCTTAATGGGATTTTTTTAAAGGTGGCCATAAAAGAAAGAAAGAAAACAGGTGCAGTCTGTAGTATTAAGAGGTAGTGTGTGCAGTATGAACAGGCTAGTTTGACTTGCTCCTAAATATAATTCTTGTAGATTCTTCTAAAAATAACTCTTACCCAAACAATAAAATTTTTGCAAGTTGACAACATGTTTTAGCACACACTGAAAAAAAATGTTCATTTCTGCTTTTATGAGGTTTTGGGTAAAAATGTAAGGAAACAATAATTTCAGTTCTTAGTTGATGCTGTTGCTGTATTATACTGCCCTTGTCAGTATTTTGTGTCAGATGAAAACTACAAGTTAGCACTTTGTCTTCTGATTCCTCTCTCCCCTTCCACATCCCCCCCATCACACCCTCTTTTTCTCCTCTTCTTCTCTTTCTACAAAATTGCAATGTTTTATTTGCTGAGATAGTACCTAATTTGAGCTAGATAGTAGCCTCTGTCCTGGAGTAAATTACTGTTCACAGTTGTTGCCTTTTCGTTCATTGCTACATGAGCGTTCATTTCTACAAAGCTGAAATGTTTTGTTCTCTTCTTGTGCTGGAGGTAAGTCCTCAGTGATAAAGAAGATGACATTCAAGAGTTGTTTTACTGTGTGTAGATAGCATACGCAAGGCTAGGCGAGTAACTATGTTACAGACTCTTCCAGCAGGTGTCAAGCTACACTTAATTGCATTGATGGGTCACTTTAATGGGAGTATGTGTAAGGCTTCATCAGTTTGACAGCCTATGTAAAGAACTGAAAATTAAAGATATGACTTGATTTTTTTTTTTCCCTAATTGCTGAAAATGGTAATGCATAATTTTCTTTCCATCATTTTAATTGTATGGCTTACTTTTTTTTTTTTTTTAATATTTTAAAGGTAGGAGTGCTGATGAGATGTGTTATACTGTGCTTACTTGTGTAAGCATAAGTTCATCATGTACCTAAGCAAAAACCCTGCATTTAATAGCAGTTTTATTTTAAACTGGAAACTAGAAAACTGAACCAAGATCAAGAGGGTGGCAAAGGAATCCTATTTCGACCAGTAAGTTACAGAATGTAAAGACAATAAACCTTTTATTTGCAACAACTAATATAATTTAAAGAGGTAGGGATATGAAGAGAAGGTAAAATTTACTGTTGGAATTTTTAATTACTTATGTCACGTCAGTCTTACCTCTGTGCCTGGCAAAATCTTGGAGCAGATTCTCCTGGAAGCCATGTTAAGGCACATGAAAAACAACAAGGTGCTTGGTGACAGCCAGCATGGCTTCAGTAAGGGGAAATCCTGCCTGCCAATTTGGTGACCTGCTGTGATGGAGCTACAGAACTGACGGACAGGGGTAGAGCAGTGGATGTCGTCTGCCTGGACTCATGCAAAGCGTTCAACACTGTCCTGCATGACGCCCTTTTCTCTAAGTTGGAGAGACATCAGTTTGATAGATGGACCACTCGGTGGATAAAGAACTGGCTGGATGGCCGCATGCAAAGAGCTGTGCTCAGTAGCTCAACGTCCAGCTGGAGACCAGTAATGGGTGATGTCCCTCAGGGATTGGTGTTGGGACCAGTCTTGTTCAACATCTTTGTCAGTGACATGGACAGTAGGATTGAGTGTGCCCTCAGCAAATTTGCCAATGACACCAAGCTGTGTGGTTCGGTTGATATGCTGGAGGAAAGGAATACCATCCAGAGGGACCTTGATACGCTTGAGTGATGGGCTGATACCAACCTAATGAAATTTAATCATGCCAAGTGCAAGGTCCTACACCTGAGTTGGAGCAATCCTAGGCACAGCTACAGGTTGGGCAGAGAAGAGATGCAGAGCAGCCCTGGAGAGAACGACTTGGGGATGTTGGTCGATGAGAAAATGAACATGAGCTGGCTTCAGTGTGTTCTTGCAGCTCAGAAAGCCAACAGTATCCTGGGCTGCATCAAGAGGAGCGTGACCAGCATGTCAAGGGAGATGATCCTGCCCCTCAACTCTTGTGAGACCTCACTTGGAGTATTCTGTACATAAAAGGACATGGAACTGTTGGAACAAGTGCAGAGGAGGGCCACGAGGATGATCAGGGGACTGGAGCACCTCTCCTATATGAAGACACGCTGAGAAAGTTCGGACTGTTGAGCCTTGAGAAGAGAAGGCTGTGTGGAGACCTCATAGCAGCCTTCCAATATCTGAAGGGGAACTATAGGGATGCTGGGGAGGGACTCCTCATTAGCGACTATAGTGATAGGACAAGGGATAACGGGTTCAAACTTAAACAGGGGAAGTTTAGATTGGATATGAGGAGGAAATTCTTTAAGGGTGGTGAGGCACTGGAATGGATTGCCCCGAGAAGTTGTGAATGCTCCATCGCTGGCAGTATTCAAGGCTGGGCTGGACGTAGCCTTGAGTGGCATGGTTTACTGTGAGGTGTCCATGCCCATGGCAGGGGGGTTGGAACTAGATGGTCTTAAGGTCCTTTCCAACCCTAACTATTCTATCATTCTACGATTCTGTGATTCTAAATAATTGACTACTCATACATATGGAATTTATTTGGGGAAGTTGTTTTTGCATATATGGGAGCTCAGAAAATACCTTTTGAAGCAAAACTTTGCAGTTGCTGTTTAAATTTTTTTGCTTGTGTTCATTGCAGTTCTAAATGGAATTGTATTTAGTAGTAGCAAAGCCATAATCCCTAGTGCACTTTTAAAAATATTTACAGTTTATTAAAACAAACAAACATGCACAAGTTTGGAGAAAACAGTTGTCTTTGGTAATGGGTGATGTGTATGTGAAATATAAAGGGTTTCTGTGTGACTGTTCACAACTGTGATATATATATACATACCATGTAACAGCTCACAGCATTTCTAGTTGTTGTAATGAAGTCAAACAGAATTTTTAGAGCTTCTCTGCTCTCTCAAAGTCTGGTCAGCAGTGTTACTAAGGAAGAAAACTGTTTAGCTTAATTTATTTTTGTCTCAAAACTGGAAGGAACAAATAACTAGATATTAAGTTTCACAGGTGAAAAAGAGGATGTAGAAAAAATAGAGGAAATTATTAGCATGAACAGGGAGCATGTCCAGGGTCATGTGTAGCAAATATGTTCTGGCAGAAATTCACTCACACTCCCAGCTGAGTCTTAAAAATACTGCCACCAAATTAAAGGAAACCTCAGGTGATGGTGTCTGCAATAATAGTCTTATCTCTGGATATTGCTGAATCACCATTAGAACATATGATCTCTATGTGGCCATGTCAGGAAACAATCTTTAAAATATTACAGCTTTTTTGGAAGGAGCCAGATCTAGTGAAATAAAATACAATCTTGAAGTTTACCAAGAAGCTGTACAAAAATAAGCTTTTCAATCACAATTTTTTCTGTCCGTACATGACAATTGGCATGTTCAAATGAAATCTTGGTCTGTGTTTTAGTAAACTTGTGCTTTTTACAAAGAATACATAATTCTTCCAGTAAAACACAGCTTAATATTTGCTTGCTTGCCACTGTAGCTGCTTTCTTCCCATGGCAGTTATTATAAAATTTCAAAGTGGAAAGTCAGACTTCAGCCCTTGACATACTCCCTTTCTTTCCAGTTACAGACTATGAACACAGCATTTTTGTCCCAAGGTGAAAAAAATCTGGTTTAAGAGCCTCTTGTGTTATCAGAACCACTTAGCTTTCTAGCATAGGTGGGATGGGGAGATTTCCAAGTTTTTCTAAGCATGCCTGCTGCAATAGGTCTTTGGGGAAAAAAATGGGTGACTATTAAAGAAATAAATAAACAAATGAGGTGAGTGAAAATTCAGCTAAAGAACCCCCAACAGCAAACACCCTTCCTCTTCTTTTACCTGAAAGGCTGAAACAAGGACACAGACTAGTTAGTCATGGTTTGAATCCATTTATTTGACATTTGGGTTTATTTTCAAAGAATGTTGTCTATTTCTGTCTCTTCTTGAAGGAGAATGAAACCTGGCAAATGATGAGAGGGGGAGTGTAGTCAGTGTCATACTTATCAATTTGTTTTACTTACATCAGTAAGACAACAGTTTTGAAAATAAGAGAAAACTTGTGTGTAGAGGAAATTCTTCATGTGTGTAGAACAGGAAGATTTTTGGCTCTTTTCAGCATGAAATGGGAATGGTTATGTTCATAGTTGTGTGTGATTACATCGTGGTATAATGGAGCTGCAAGATGTGTGGATGACTGGGATCAATAGATGGCATTACCTGTGAAAGCACAGGAATTAATCACCAGGATGAGTGAAGCAGTGCAGTAAGAAGCTGTTTTGAGGAGTTAGATGGAATAGAAAAAAAAAAAAAAAAAAAGCATTTGTGATTTTCAGTCTCCTGAGTTTGAGAGGCACTGGAGGCTTCTGTGTTTCTCCTTTGGGAAAGTTCACTTAGAAAACTGCCAAGTTTTCCTTTAAATTATTTAAAGCCCTAACAAAGCCCTGACCTTTTCAAAACTGGTAGTAATATCCTCAAAGTTTTCTTTAATGATGTATTGAATGTAGACAGCAGTCCCCATATAAATTGCATACACTGGGAAGAGTTGAAGTTAATGAAAGGGTGGAGAGGGATAAAAGGATAGATGTACTTGGAGGAGGAAGTGAATCTAGAAGGTGGAAAAGGAAAAAAGGGAAATAAATCTGCTGTGTAGATAAACAATTTAGGAAAATGTAAAAGGTAAAAGAACTTTGGAATAAACTAACATGCTGAATGTACAGTTGAGAAAATATACAGAACAGTAGTAAAGGAAACGAAAATAACCTTGGGAAACAAAATTCTGTACTCAAATATAATTGGTGAAAAATGTGACTGAAAATAGTAGAGGGAGAAAAGCAAGCAGAGAAAGATGAGGATAGAGAGGATCAAAATGCATATCTATCCTAAATCAGTGGCTCATTTAAGAAAAGAAAAACACACAAATTTACAGTCTCACAAAGATATGAGGGAGGAAGAGGGATATAGCATATAAATCTAGTTTAAACTACAACATGCTGTTAGAAATTGTATGCACACCTGAAAGGCATGTAGGTTAGAGCTGCTTTATGGGCAATGTTTGTTTTATTCAAGGGAACATCTAGGCAGTCAGACTAATATCTTGTTAGCTGTTTTCATTCATTCTGTAATCTTGGAGTATCGCTTAGGTTTTCATCTTGCCTTCTGGCAGATGCTTTTTTTGCTAAACATGAGATAATGTGGAGCTAGTTATTTAAGTGTTTTATGAGGATTCAGTGTCCTGTGTTAACAGTCTGCACAAGGCCTCAGCAGTGTCGTGTTTTAAGAACATTAGACAATCTCAACTTCATAACTAACTTAGGGTAATATGATGCGTTGTTGTCATTGAACTTGAGACAGAAACCCTGTCTCTGTGTCTCTTCTATGTCTGTATTTTGAAAAAGTATGGATTTTATATAGCTGTAGTATTTTAAGTAGGCTTAGTGAGTTTCAGAAATATGCTTAAATTCTTACAGTAACAATTTTGTTAGGCAGCCGCTGCTGATGGTTCTTGCATTCACGTCACCCTGCAGTTGTATTGTCTTGCAGTAGGTGGGATTTGGTATTCATCCAAGGTCTTTTTAGGTTTGCTGGATTACATTTTACTTGCATTAATTTTCTGTTCTTCTCAGACAATTTTACCTGCATGTTGGGGGTAGAAATACAGGGGAAGAAACTGCAGGATTTCTGTGCTGCTATATAAGTGGTTTCCCAATTATTACCTAAGTATTCACTGCAGTTTTGTTCCAAACTTTTCCATGAAATCTCTTCAAATTTGTTTCTGCAGTTGTGAAATCAAGGGGGTTTGCAATTGATGTCAGCAGAATCAGGCTCCTTGTATTAAAAAAAAAAAAAAAGAAAGAAAAGAGATTGGGTAAGCTGGGGGGCTGAAGGGAATTCCTGATTTTTTTTCTTAAAAGATGCAAATCATCTTTTCCATTTCTATCACAGTATGCTTAATTTCAAGCCAGCAGAGTAAGAAAATAAGGCATCTATGTTGGGCTTTTGTCAGAAATAATGGTGATGAGTATTCTACACAGTTGCAGCATTCTTTCTAATAGCTGTAAAATGGTCTTTATTCTTTTTAAACCTAGACTGGTTTTCAGAAGAAAATTATTCTGGCAAATAGACTGTTCCAAGCTGAAGATGCCCTATTCCACGAATCCCTTAAGTTAACTTAATTGCAAGTGTGACATTATCGATAGGGAAGTTTTATTAGTGAACTTGGGGATAAGGGAGTTTGGAGTAAAACAGGCAAGAAGGGGTGACAGTTGAAATGAGACTGTATGCTGTCAGTTGCATAAGACAGCAGAAAGATACTGTTCTAAAATCAAATAAGCAGTTTGCATGTATAAGTTATCAGTAATCTGGTGCCATGTCAAACAGACTGCTGCACTTGTTTAATTTTTCCAGAAGAATTAAATACATAGTTAATATAAAAAAGTTAAAGTAATACAGGGGGTAGAAATTTTTTTTGCATGACATTCTTCTCATAAAATAATCAGGACTGGTTTAGTTCAGACCAGTTATTGGTATGTTACGTTTCAGGTGAAAGGATACATTTTGTTTTAGTGGTAATGCCAAACTTCCATCCTGTTTCATTTTGTATTGAATACAACTACTTTAAGGGGGACATAGTCCTACAATTCTTAAATAATTACTGTAATACTATGAAAATCAGGTTAGTTTTTCTGTATTGTCATATACCTATTCTTTTAATATGTTATCAGTTTTAAAGTTTTTTCATGAGATAAAGCCATAGGCATGATGACTAGGGACCTTACTTTATCTAGACCAGGCTTCTGCTAAACTCGGAACTAAGGCCAGTACTAAGCCAGGCCAGGTGCCTTTATCTGGATGAGTGTCAAACACTTGTGAGGCTGGAGCTTCCACTAGCTCCTCTGTGACTGGTTTCAGCCCTGCACCTTCCTCCTGTGGAAGAATTTCCTCAAAAAGTCTGGTCTGTATTGCAGTTTATGGCCATTTGCTTTTAACTATCTGCATCTACCAAGAAGAGCTTGACTCCATTTTCTCTGTAACTCCCACCCAGTACTTACTATTTGTGATTATGAAATTGCTTCTGAGTCCTTTTAGCTGAAATGGTCTAGCTTGCTCAGTCTTTTTGGAGGTTGAGTTCTTAGCCCCTTACCATCTAGGGGACCCTCTCCAGTTACCTAATAGTCTTCTTGAAATGGAAACTCCAAAATACAGATCAGTATCCTGCGTGTTGCCTTACTGGTGCTGTGTTGGAGAACAGTAACTTTTGTACTTCTTAGTGAACTTCACAGTTGTCTTACTCCTCAAGTTTCTTCATGACCCTCTCTTTACTGTTATGCAAGTAGTTTGTTTGTTGGGGTTGTTTGTTTGTTTTACTGTGTCAAAAAAGGATCAGAGCTAGATGTTCTGTACAACTCTGCTTACAGTCTGTGGTAATCTAAAGATGACTTGGAAATCAAGGAGTCATCAAACTGAAAAATGGCCCTGAACATATCGAATCTCAGTCCTCAAAAAAAAAAATGCTTTTTTTAGACTTAGGGAAAAAAAAGGCCAAATTTCCAAACTTGCAAATTAGAGGAAAGGAAAATTTATATTTTAATCTTCATTTTTGTAGCAATGAGAATTTATTGTGACTGAACAGGTGTGTAGTGGTGTGTGTGAAATTTTTTAGTAGTAGCACTAGCAGTGGTTCCACCATCATTTTAATGTAGTATTAGTCTGTGTTGCTGTTCAAAGATGTTGTTATCCCAGTACTTTCCATCGATATACTGCATGTGTTGAATCTGTTTTATAGATGAATGCCTCCTTTTGGGGGATGTAAATACCAACAGCTCTCAATGGAATCAAAATGATGGACAGCTACTGTAAAAATAATGGTACAGTCACATTGTGGGTGTCTGCAGTAAAACCTGATTTATACCCACGTATTGCAGTTATTGCCATACTTTGTTTTGATTAATGCAGTTAATATTGGGATTCTTTTTATATAAATAAGAAGTTCAAACTAAGCCTATTACCACTTTTATATCTAAGTTGCTCTTTTGAAGATACAATTTGAACCGGAGGTGAAGGAATGAGGTCCTGATAAATTTGTGTGTGAAGGAATTAGTATTTGTTAATCTGCTCATTAAAATTTTAAAAGAAAAAAAAGAAAGTTTTTCTGTCAACATAATCTAGTAGTTTATTTTTTTATATTGCAGCTGAAATTAAAAGCATCCATCATAATGATGTGGATGAATAAAGAAAATATTCTTTACAGGGTTGTTATTACAGGCTAATATTCATCTAGCAATAACGTAGTTAATAGCAAGTGATTTGAATAGTAAACACAAAGTTAATGAGATTGAGATGAAGAGTGCAAGACTGTTTCTGTCTTCAGAATGTATACTAAGATGTACACAAATACAACTTTCCTGATGTGTTTTTTTTTTTTTTTTACTGTTTTACCAATCAAGACTGTAAGATTAAGACCTATATTATATTCATTAGACACATGAAAAACATTTGTAGTAGCAATGCAAGTCTCCTGCCCACACAACAAATGCTATTACTTGATTTCAATTCATAGCTGCTTCCACCTGTGACAGCATTTTATGTTTTAAATTAATGGCGCACAGATACACATGTTCTCTTGCATTCTGAGAAACTGTCTTTCTGAATTTGTAGTGCATGTAGATTGGAAGATGGAGGCCTCTTGTGATTACTCTGCAACTCTACTTGAAATCCACATTCAATTTTAGATCTCTGTGTGCTTTGGTAGAGCAGCAGCATATTGGAAGCTCAAGACTAGTGAGTGTACTGCTTCTGATCTCTGAGCAGGGGGCATTTTTGATTGATACTGAAGGTTGGTCTTGTTCAGTTGTTTTTCTCAGATGGAAGCATAGTGTCCACATGTAAAGTCTCAGAATGGAGAGATGAATTCCCAGTAGATCTCAGGCAGAGAGCCCCAGATGTAGTTACTTATCCATCTTATGTTTGTCTTGCTATTAATTTGCCATGAGTTGGCTAATTTATGCAGAAATTTTATCCTTGTAGGTATTGTGACAATCCAGAGGATAGTGACTCTGGAAGTAGATCGTAGGACATTGCGTTCTTTGTCTTTCCTCATTTTTAGTGCAGGGCAAACAAGCGCATATTCTTTTGCTCACAATTAGTGTACCTGCTGAACTACAAGACCCCTTCTCAACAATACTGCTCTGTGACAAGAACATTATTATAACTGTATTTTATCAGAACATTATTATAACTGTATTTTTTCAGACAGAGGAGCAGTAGGAGGAATAATGCATTTAAATATACCAAATCATATTTAATTTGTTGCTTAGCAGCCAAAGCAAATTATGGAAATCTCTGAGACAGATCAAATACTGCAGTAGTAAAGGGATTTCAGCTCAGCTTGTCCATTTTTGTTGTTATTTAATATTACACCAGAGTTCAAAGGGGAGGGAGGTTTCCCAGTTACTGATATTCTCATTAGCCAAAGTAATTTTTAAGAAACCTCAGAAGGCATTGGGAGAAAAACAAAAGATAGTATTAAAGTAAAAAAGGAAGTTAGGGACAGAAAAGAAGTACTCTTCCAACTCTGCCTTTTGAAGTGTCATCAGATGAGTACTGAGTTAGGTACATAGATGAGAAAATGTGAGCTATGCCTAGTCTGGATGGTTAGGGAATCCCTTGAATGCTGATTTAACTTGCAAGGTTTTTTCACCATGTAAGTTCACGCAAATGGGAAACACACTAATTGGTCTTTGTTGTTTTGAAGGTACAGTTGATTCAGTTTAATGTTGTGCAAAGAGGAAGCTATGTTACATGTGAAATCTTAATCGTTTGGTCTTAATTTAGTTTTACTGTGTGTAGTTGGATACAAATGATAGTAATTACCACAGTAAAAGCAAACAAAAACATGGGTTTTGAGCAGGTACAATTCTTTCAGTGTTTTTCTGTCTCCAGTAGTGTGCACAGGGAAGGAATTATTATGAATTTATATTTGCAGCTTGGGGATGACAATCTGTTAAAAGATAAAAGTACCTCCAGATTGGTTCTACATCTATAAATACAGAATAAAAATAATTAGTAAAGTATACCTTAATATACAGGTGAGCATTAAGGTGTATACATACGGAGCCAAACTGTTCCAGGTTGACTGAAGACCAGACTGAGCTGAGCAGAGGATGCTTGTATGTGACTGATGCATGCAAGATCATCTGAGGGGCTGGTATAGCTAAAAAAAATCCAAACCAAACCAAAGCTTATGCGTCGGCGAAGGACAGAGGCTGGGAAATACTTTTTTTATCTGCAGTGCAGTCTGATGGCTTCTCCTGTGCTCTATGATCCCAAGCAGCCAGCAGTGATGATAGAGCTAATCAGGCCAGCCAAAAGCATCTGAATTTGGGGTCTTAGAGCACGAAGGAAGCAGCTGCTGCAGCGTATGAGCTGGGCACTGTAATGGCAGCTGTGTGTGGATGTATAAATGGAAGAAATTCCTAAGCTTAAAGCATGAAAATGGACTAATTGTGAGTCAGAGTTTTGTCACTGTCATGAATTAAACTTCGTAGAACCTTAAAACCCTTATGGGAAGAAAAATCCTTTTGGTTGGAAGCTTGGTGTACACTAATCTCTGTGTTATGTGGCACACAGGCCACAGTCCATGTTCTTTGATTGTCAGGAAGGGAATAGAAGCTGAAGTTCTCAGTCTTATGACCGCAGGTGTGATTTTATGACTTTCACCTCCTCTAATTCTTTGGGCTTTTCTTAATTAATTTTTTCTTTTGATATAGTGTTCACCCGTCTTTTAAATCTTCTCTTTCTGGTTTAAATGAGTGATCGTTATGTTTGGGGAGCATCATTCTGAGGGTAGCTTTCGATGCATAAGCAATTGCTGCAGAGAGATACTAGGTATCTGTGTAAGGTTTTGGTTTGCTTTTTAAAGGAGCAGAATATTTCTTCTCTATATAGAGAACTAAATATATATTTATCCAAATAACTTATAAAAGTTGCTAGTATTTTCTGTATTGCAAATACTTATAAAATAAAGAAAAACCCCAAACAATACCATGTTTATTTTCTTCATGATTGTGAAATATTTCTGCAGTTTTATGGTATTCCAAGAATTTTGTTTATGCAACATCATTTGTTTAAAGGTGTTTGTGTGCTTCAAGGCTTATCTGGATTTAGTAAAACATGTAAAAAACATGGGAACTATCTGTTTTCTTTCAGATTGAAAAGCTAAAGGGATAGAGAATCTTTGTGGACTGCTTAAAATTAACACAAATATGAGAACCTTGGAAGAAGAGCCCACTCTCCAGACTCCCTATGCCCTAATCTCCAAAATATTATTTTTCATTTTTTAGAATTCGGAATTTAATTTCAACATCAAAGTTTAGACAGTTGCAAAATTCTAGGTTGCTGAGCAGTGTGACATAAATGCCGTATATCTCAAAAGACACTTGGTTACTAAAGCTGGGATTTGACAACCTAGTTTAGTTGTAATTGAAGAAAGGGTCTCTCACTGTGTTGTGTTTGTGCGGTGGTGTGGTTTGTGTTTTTCCTGACAGAAACATGTTCTATTATTGTTATCTGCAGTTTCAATGATAAAAAAAAAGACCAAAAAGCATGCAGAGAGCATCCATTTGGTGTTTCACTGATGAAATTCAAAGATAATGGTATCAGTCAATAGTGGGTATCTAATAGTTTGCTAACAGAAGTCTTAAGGGGGAGGTATTCTACAATTAGCAATGAAATTGTAAGAAGCAACCTTTTTTTGTAAGGCAGTACAGTTTTTAGTTCGACTTATGAGACATATTCCCTCAGCTGTATAGGACCTCTTTTTGTCTTAAAAGTTACCATAGATAGGCTTTTCTCCATGTCTTCTGTATGAGCTCATGGGGGATATTTGTCACAGGCACCTTGTCATATGCTTTTAGGACATGTGATCTGTATGTTTCTGATAGGACTAGTGCATATAAGGCACATCCGCAGTATGGTGAGAGACACCAACAGATTCTTGCTTGTGTCTGTGAAAAGGCAGCATCTAGAAATGGCCCCACTAGTGTGCTCCCAACCATGTTCTTTCCTGGGGACTGTGAAAAATACACTGATGACAATTTAGGCTGCTGCAGTCTTATTTCCATCTTCCCTCTCTTCTGGAGTCTCTGTCATAGGACTGAATGTGTCTTTCTCACATGATGGGAACAAAAGAAGTCAGTTAGAAGCAGGCTGTAGCTACAGAGCAGTTTGGTTCATCTGCAGTCTGTTTTCCCCTAGTGCATTTGAAAGGTCTTAAATAGCACATGGACTGTTAGTGTTTGGATCTAACCATCCACGTACTAGATTTGTTGAGTTTAAAATTGTTTGGCAGAAACAATGTTGAATCTTGATTTCTAGCCTGTTGTCTGTGGTCATGGCAGAGACTCAGGGTTTCTGGGGTTTTGTTTGCGTGTGCTGATATTTGGAATATAAATTTGTGAGGAATTGTTTTATCTTGATTTGCATTGCAGTACATTTGAAGATTATGTCATCTTGCTGAATTGGTTCATTAATTTTTGTTGTTAAGTTTCTTCATTTATGAGCTTGAACAGCATCCCTGGTGCAGATAGAATGAATTTGTCTGCCCACATTTATAATCCTTATAGTAATAAATTTTAAGCAAGAAGAAGATACCATGATGGTTGACATTATTCAGAGCTGCAAAGTTGTGGTTGTAGCAAGTATGTGAAATCATGTAGTTTGTGCAGAGAGCTTTTCTGCTTATAGAAGAAAAAAAGTGCACACATCTTGTATGTGTCGTGAACTCAGGTAGTTTTTTCATTATTTTCCCTAAATGCATAGCTGAAGTTTACTTAAAATCACCAAAGATTGATCTATTTCTTGCTACTTAAATGGGTATAAAGTAATTGTAACTGCTTTTCAGGAATGTAAAAAATTTACTGTCCTTTCTCCCTGGATGTGAAGATACAGGGCTTGGCCCACACTGAAAGAAAAGGATTTACACCTTTTGTTAGTTGTCTTAGTCATGGAGGCCTACATGCAAAGGTGAGAGTAAAATTTCTTATGAGGAAGCCCAGTGCTTTCCAATCACATAATGCCTTTATCAGTCTGAAGGAATTCAGGGAGGAAAGGGAGAACTGTCAATAACATCAGCAGTCTTCTGGTATCATCTGAATTTACCAGCTCTGAATTTTTACTTTGGAATTTATAAAAGCTGTAATTCCATTGAGTCATATTAGAACTTTATTATGTGCTCCTTCTGCTATTTCTTCTTAACTGTTCTTGTAAACTGCCTGTTATAGCTCAGCTTTTTTTCCTGCTCTTGTGGCCAGTATCTTTCGGCATCTCATTTTATTCCTTTTTTGAGATATCATTATTCTCTCCAGAGTCTGGAAACCACATGTACAGCTTTGCTTGTGTATATGTTGAAGTATCACCTCTGTGAAGGAATAGCTCAGATTTTACTGTATTGTACTGGACTTATTATGTGGCAACGTTTTGAAGGCAGAGGGACTGTAGGGAAGGCATCAGGAGTTGCCCCCACATCAAACGTTTTGGCCAGCTCCAAAGCAAGCCTCTTAATTTCCATTTGCATTTTAAGTTTTTTGGACTGAGTAGGCCACTTCTAAGTATCAGGTGAAAGTTAGAGGATATATAAATAGTAATGTGAGACAGGGTATTTAGGCACTGGCACAGGTTGCCCACAGAAAAGTTGTGGCTGCCCCATTCCTGGCAGTGTTCAAGGCCAGGTTGGAAGGGGCTTTGAACAACCCCATTCTAGTGGAAGGTGTTCCTTGCCATGGCAGGGGGGTTGGAACTGGGTCATCCTTAAGGTTCCTTCTAACCCAGACCATGCTGTGATGGTGAGAACCGGAGAGGTTTTATGGTAGATGTACGCAATAGAAGAAATGGAGAAAGTCGAAGTACGTTTGTTGACTCCAGGATCTTATCTTAATCATACCTTAGAAAATGTAGATAAAGAGTTTTTAACTGTTTGCAGTGAGAACTAATAATAAATATATTGTAATGACTAAAATGATGTAGTATAGTTATAGTTTAATAATACTGCCTGATATTCATATATTAAAAAACCTGAAACTTTTAAAAAGCATTCTTTAGTAACATTTAACCAGGTGCTATATCCCAATTTGGGCATATGCATTATTGAGCTTTGAAAATATGAGTGTAAGAATCAAGTATGTTTTAATTTAACAAAGTACTTGATGCTTGAGTGTTTTATGTTCGCAAATAAACTAGCTCCAGTTTGTGCTTTTTCTGAAAATACATGAAATAAAAGCGTGTATGTGACTGATGTCTCTGTTGGTGGGTTTTTTTTTTTGATTTTGTTTTTGATTTTTTCCTGGGCAGTGAGAATAGTGAGCACCTGCAGAGAAATAAAACCATGTTACAAACCCAGGAAGCTTTCCAGAAGCCTGTCTGCTCTTTCAGCTCCCTCCAAGTGAGGAAATATTAATTTAAGAACTTTGCCTTTTCGTACCTAACAAGACCATTGAGGTATTTGAGTTTGACAGTACGAGAGACTTTAAAGTCACTGTCTTTAACTGGGTCAGGGAGACGATGAATTTGTAGAGAACAAAAGCTATCCTATCATTGCCTCACAATAAAATTTATGTAGAAATAGATGAAGTTCTGTTAGTTCCTGTCTTTTGGCCTAGAGCCAACTATACATGTAAGCAGAGAAACTACCAGAGTGGTTGTACATCTGTCCAGCAGGCTGTAACAATTTATTAAAGAATCAACACTAGAAACAAAAAAGCCAGAGATTGTGTGAGTGGTTTAATATAATATATAAAACTATTTCTGTTCTATATTCAGGTATATGATGAAGTCCCTGTGACTTCTAATGATGTTTTATTGCTGGCATTTTATTTAAAGCTTGGAAAGAAATCACAGGTGTAAAGCTCAGCCAGATGTGTCAGTGTTGGTTCTTAATTTTTGTTTGCTTGTGTTTTCCACTGTGATTCATATATGCTTCAATATGTTTGCTTCAAAAGATCATTAGAAAATAATAGTCTTAACAAAACATGTAAACCTAGGAGTTGCTGATACACCAGGTGGTTGTGCTGCTGTTCAGGGACCTGAATAAGCTGACAGGAGCATCATGAGGTTCTGTAGAAAAAGTGCAAAGCCCTGCACCTGAGGAGGAACAATGCCAGGTACCAGTACATGCTGGGGACAGACTGGCTGAAAAGCAGCTTGGCAGAAAAGGTGCTGGGGGTGCTGGCTGAGCATGAGCCAGCAAGGTGCTGTTACAGCAAACGACAGCAGAGTCTGGAGCTGCCTTAGGCAGAGGGTCACCTTCGAGTCATGGGGCAATCATTCCCCTCCTCTCAGCTCTAGGAAGAACTAGATGGTCCCTTCCAGTCCAGACCATTCCGTGATTAAAGGACTGGAGCATCTGTAACATGGGGAGAGTCTCTGCAAGCATGAGGTTGTTTAGCCTAGAGGAGAAGCAGCCTGGAGAAATCTTATCAGTGTGTATAAATATCTGACAGAAGACAATAAAGAAGATGGAGCTGGGTTCTTCTCAGTGTTGCCCATGACATGACAAGCGTCAACAGGCATAAACTGAAACACAGGAAATTCCATTTAAACATAAGAATTGCTCTCTGTGGTTCTGGTCAAACACTGGAACAGGTTGTCCAGACACTGTGCACTGTAGAGATACTCTAAACATGACTAGACAAGGCCTGGAACAACTACTGTAGTTGACTCTGCTTTGAAAAGGCGATTGGTTTAGATGATCTCCAGAGGTCTCTTTGAGCTGTGTTGATTCTGTGTTTTATTGTCCAAAGCTGTTCTGGCTTGCTTTTGTCTGAACTGAGGTTTTACAACTTCAAACATGTTTCCAGAAAGTTAAAAAAAGTTTATATTTTAGGAGGGTAGTCCAGCACTGGGATGGGTTGCTCAGAGAGATTGTAGTCTCCATACTTTAGGCCTCTAGACCATGATGAATCAAAACCAAGGCTGTCCTGGTTTAGTACTGGCGGTCGTCCTCAGTTCACTGGGAGGCTGGCCTGGATGACCTCTGGAGGTCCTTCCAACCAAACATTTCTGTGTCACTGTGAATTTTAGATATATGTGTGCATCACACATTTAGAAAGTGAATAAAGGTTCTTGCTAATCACCATGAATGAGATCAGTGTGATGAATTGATCTAAACAACTGAACTTCCTATAGCTGCAGTTCATTGAAGGGGCTGTTATGCATATGGTGACCTACATTCTATCCCTACTGTTTGGAATTTCTGCAGTTGAGGATTTCTGCCACTGCAGAGGCACAAAGAACAGCTTCATCGGTTGTTCCTGCAGGTGTCATAGCACAGAGACAGTGCAGCGAAAAGAAAATGTTTCTGGTTAAAAAGAAGCCCAAGTTTACCAGGGTGCTTGCAAACCAGCAATGAAAGGTCAACAAATTTGGCGTAACTGTGTTTTGCTTCTAGATCAGTTTTCTGTTTATAAAACAGGTATAAGTTTATGCAACAAAAGTACCTAAGTTCCACTGCTCTCTTTTCCTTGGCAGTAACCTGTAGAGATTGTCATTGGCGCAAGGATAGTTTATCTCTATGCTGATCCATTTTGATGACTGCAATAAATGAATGGCAGTAAATAATCAAATCCCTTCATGTTAGCAGGTAACTAGCTTTAGCTAGTGTCACATTTGCTATACTATTAAATAATGGTAAAATTTCATAGGTTTTCATACCTATTCTAGTTACAGCATGTGGAATTGTTTTGATTGTTTTGATGTTGATTATCAAATGGGAAGACTGTCTTCACAGTCCTGTTCTTCATTTTCTCTTCCTCCTATTGAATGGGTGGGAGGTGGGGGAAGGAAGGAGGAATGAGGCAACACTGGAAATCATGTTGCAGCACATCATCTGGAAGGGTAGGCGGTTTCAGGTTGTGTGCATATTATGAGAGTTGTTTTCAGAAGTTGACATAAAATGCAGCCGGTGAAGTGTTTACTTCACTGAGTGATCTAGTTGCCTGGTTGTGCACACACTTGCACACAGATCTAAATGTATTTGTTTATCTTTAATAAGTTTATCATATCTGTCTGTATGGTTTTGAGGTAAAAAAAAAAAGGGAAAAAAATGGTTTTCATGCTTCTAGCTAATTATAGCTAAGTGTACTTTTAGTTCCACACAATTATTCTCAGTTGCTTGATTGCAAACTTGGAAAACAGGGTTTGTATGCTTTAGCAGGTGTTCCTCTAAATATAGTAAACAGTTCTATCTGCCCATTTTCTGAATTTTCAGCAATGGCAGTAACATTTGTTAAATTAAGTTGAAAACATCAGAAGTTTCATAGAATTCTGTCAGGTTATGTTAACTCAAGATTTATTTCCCTCCATTCTTTGCAAGGAATGTAGTAGTTAATGCAAATTCTTATTTCTACAAAAAAAAAAAAAAAAAAGAGGGTATCATAAAGTATATTTGGTACTATAAACATTTAAATATGGAAAGTATTTTAGTAAGTTCAGCATTAGGCAGTTTACATTGTGCACAGTGGTTGTTAATCTTAAGGTTGCCAGGGTAGTTTAAATAGATGCAGGACATAGGGAATAAGATCTACATGTGCATACACAGAAAATGTATATACAGTAGAAAAGCAATAGGTGTTTTTAAAAAAACAGTCCAATTTTCCTCTCAGCTTTTTCTATTAGTCCTAACGTTGGCTGCAAAAGTTCTCACAACAGATCACAGACCTAAGCCTCTTTTCTGTTCCTTTAGTGCTCTGGGTGAGGTAATGCATTCTCTTTACCCAGCAACGTTTAGCTTTTTGGTGTCTGGAGGAAGGAACAGTTGGAGATCCAAGTTGCCAAAACAGAACTGAAATGCAGAGGAAAAACAGTTACTCAACTAAAAAAAGAAAATAAAGAAAAATTAACAATAAAGGAGAGATTGCATGAAGAAGTAAGATGAAGAAATGAGTATAAGGATACAGACAAGGGAGAATTAAACAATTTCCTCTCTGATCAGATATGTCATTTGCAAGACATGAACACAAGCTGTTGAATTTGAAACAAACAAAACCAAACCAAACAAAAAACCCAAACAAACCCCAGCAAAATCAGTTTGTCTTTTTTGTCTGTCCCCATGAAAGATATCTCTAATATTTTTGATTCTAACCATAGGTTATATAACTTTTTAAAAATGAAAAACTAAATAAAACAAAAAATCACCATCCTGAGCTGTTGTTTACAAAGAGTGCAAAATGCATTCTCTCCCTTTTGGTAATAAAAATACTTGGATGCTGGTTCAACATCATCTGTGGCCATAAAGAAAGGAAACTTACCAAGCGTGCTTGAAAATGTTGTTTATGCTCTAGTGAAAATAGTTTCACTTTCATCTCCATTAAGTAAGGTATTGGAAGAGTCAGGAAACAAAATTAACTTTTAAAATTTATTTAAGTTAAATTAGTGTTGTTTGAGTTATTTTGAAAATCAGCAAATTAGTTGCATAGCTGAAGAACTGAAGTGGGCAAAATTGCATGTACAAGGAAACTCGGGTTGCACATTGGCATTTATATGCAATAGTTGAATTAGAAGGCAGATGAAGAATAGGACTTGCATACTTTAGCGTAACAAAATGTGAATAGATGTATGTAATATCCATGCAGATATGTTTGTTTTTTTCATCACTTTTTCAAAACAGGCATCAGTATAGAAAAAAAAGAATTCTTATAGTGCCCTTGTCCTGACAAGCTTTAAGGTCTTAAGGGGAGGTAGCGTGCTATGAAAAAGCTGAACTCCTGCAGAGACCAAAGGTGATAGTTGTGTTTCTGATTTTTATAATCAAAAAGTAGTAGAAACAATTAAGAAAAGACCATGCTGTTCAGCCTGAATTAATTATTTAATTCTAGGTGAATGGCTCCATTTTTATTTGATTGAAATACATGGATTTACAGACAAGTGTTTTATTTGTGATTTGGTTTTGGTTTTCTTTCAGTTCTCATTTACTGTGCTCAAAGATTGGGAAAGGAAGGGAGAGATGAGCAGGTGGGAGCTATGCATAGCAGGAAGAAGATGGCATCGTTCCCTGTAAAAAATATCCACGATTTGTTTGGACCACTTGAGGAAAAGAATACATGCTTCTGCTTCATCTTGCTTCTGGCACTTTAATGAGATTACATATTATGTACAGAAGTGTACAGGCTCACTGGGGCATAATGGAGTGAAGAAGGGAAGACAGGCCATTAAGCACACCCCTCACACTCCTCACACACACCACCTCCCCCCACAATATTTTAGTGAAGGGAGGGAGGAACCCAACTAAAACAACAAAAAAAAAACCAACCAAGTTTTCAGACTGGACATGTGCTGTAATTATATGTTCTGGCTATTCTGCAGTTTAGACTGTGCTCTGTCACTCTGCATGCAAGTGATGATTAAAATGGTCACAGTATTGATGGACTTTAGAATTATGGGATAGTATCTTTGACTTTTAACTTTTTCTGAGGTAATTCTGTTAGAACTGAATAGCCTTTCCCCTAGTTTCTACAGAAATGATCAAATGGACTGGGAATTTTCAGCGTGGAAAAACAAAACATTCAAAAGCTTGAAGAACGTGAATGTGCTTTCTGAGGTAGGCTAGCGTATAGTGTAATGAAATTATCGTGCAGGTGTTTTAAAACCAAGGGAGTAGATTTTCAAGTAATGCTTAAGCGTTGACATTAATTGCTTCTGAATCTGTACACTGACAGAGTGATTTGTTTTATGCCTTAGGAAAATTACTAGATACCCAGTTAGGAATTGCCACTGTGGACACAATTCATGATTTAGGGCGCACCTAAGTTGCTGGTAGTGAAAAGTTGCTAAGCTGTGTAATGAAAGTGTGGTTTTACTGTGCTGTTCTTAGAAGGCTTCCTTAAACCTTCATAAGTAGCCACTCTCAGAGACAGGATTGTGAGCTGGGAATTTTGAAAGCGTATGACTTTTTTCTGTAAAAAGCCACAGAAAGAAAGGTTCTGCACAATGGACAGTGAGATTAAAAAGGTTGTGCAAGTTTTTTGTTTTGTTTTTTTTTCTTTTTCTTTTTTTACACCCACAAAAAAAAAAAAAATCCCAAACCCACCACTGAACAAAACATTCCCCCATCCCCCTTTTTTTTTAACTGAAACAAACCCCATTTTCATTAATACCTTGTATGTACAAAATAACGACTGTGAGTCATGACAACAATATTAATTCAGTTTTAATCCCTTGAGTTTTGGTCTCATTTCTACAAATTATTTTGACTGAATCGAATGACAAAAGTGTACTTAATAGATCAGTTTGTAGCATTCAGATTTGCACAGGTTTCAGGATAGAGAATCTGATCTCTTATTTCTCATAAGAGGCTTATTTTCAGACACTGTAGTACAGTATGAGGTTTTATTTTAATATGTCATTTGAAATCTCATGCATTCTTTTATATTTAAATAATACCTGGGTTAGTCATCTGAAGTCTTCAGCTCCCCTTTGCTAGAAGGACAGCAGGAAGAAAAAGGTAGAGAATTTGGTTTTTTATACTGAGTACATCACTGGCAATGGGAACAATGATCTGAAATTTCAGCTCTGTGTTGGACTGTGTACGGCTTTCAAGAACTGAAAGTATTGTGGGAGGTGCATGTACCGTTAATTGGGAATCCCTGTTCTTGTAAAGGCTCCTTTCACTGAAGGCAGATTGAACAGCGCTCTGCAAAATCTAGAGTGAGGAGCAGTGATTGTGTTGGAACAAAAAACACATTATCATCCCTAGTTCATTATATGGTCCATTTTTGGTAGTAGTTGATTATCAAAGGTATATGCCTGAGCCCACAGTTTGTGTAAAACTCTTTCTGAATGCATATGTTGTCCAGGGTTGTTGGAATGGTTTGATTTAGGATTCTAGATTTGTCTGAAGTAAAGATGAATTCACTTTTTGTGTTAGCAGTGAGATCATCCTGTGTGCTCAGTTCTTCACAGATCTGACCAAATGCTGCTTTCACAGTCTTAAATTAACTATCAGTTCTTTTGCAAACTTCGTTCCTTGAGTCTCTCTCTTATGGAAGAGGAGCTTCATAATCCTCCCTTTGTTTCCTCCTCAGAGTCAGCTGGTGTTTTTTTTTCCCCAGAACTGTTGGGAAAGTTGCTTCACAGAAGTCTCCCAGGATATTTGTGGAAGGAGTAGCACCACTTCCTAAACATTAATTTTATCAGTGGAAACAGTTTATCAGATGCAAGTATTTATTGATTTTTCATCAGTCTAGGTATACAATGAATATTTAAGACAAATTGGTTGAAATATTTATTCCATAGTGTTACTTTCACCTCTAAAGCTTATTAATAGAAACTGCATTTTTCATGTGCTTGAAAAGAACTTTGAGATTTTTTTCAGGCAAGAGGATTAAGCCAGATTTATTTTCACAGGCTATGCCTGCACAAGTCACAAATCAAAAATATTTTCTTTATGCCTTGGTGTTGCTTGATATTGTTTGTTTATTTCAAATCTACTACTACCATCAAGAGATTATGTTAACAGATGGAGTGATAAAAGTGAATGACAGAAGTGATTTTTACTTCCTAACAGTAAAAAAAATGTGTTGGCACTCACCTGTAGAAAATCTTCTAACCACTAACAGAGTTGCATTTTGAGAAGTGAAGTGAAGAATAATTTGTGGTTTTCTTGTTTTGGGGTGCGTAGTTTTGCTCTTTCTGTAGTTGAAATGTAGATATAAAGCGATAGGTAAGTATAGTCAGCAAAAAGCCAACAAGACTCATTAAACTGTCTTGTACACTAAGGGCTTCAGTTCATAAGAGTATTACTGTGTTGTGAACAAGAAATCTGTCCTTCAGCTGGCTTTGCTTGTGTTGTGTGTGTACATTTGCTGTATCCTTATGTATATTCAACATTGAAAAACTGGAGAATGCCATACAGTTGTAATGAAACAGATTTTATTTTCCTGCAGTACTTCACTTCTGTAAGCTTGAAACATTCCTGTATGGTGTAAAATCAATTTTGCCTGTTGATAGTAAGAACCATCCATTTCTCTTCATGAGGGAGGAGAGGGATGCAAGAAATCTTTTTATATGCAGCTGTGCATACAGTGCATGTACAACCTTGACTTAGGATAGAAGTAGCCAAAGAAACTGTCAGAAGCCTTGAAAAAGCTTACAGCTTTGTTGAGATACGCCTTACAGTGGGGTAATTCACTGTTGTGGGAGGATTACAGTATAAGTTTGTTAAAAATAAATGGCACTGAAAAATTTTAGAAGATGTGTTTGAGCACAGGTATATAAAAATGCATGAATTCATGATGTTGAAAGAGTATTAAAGGAAGTATGGTGCTGAACAAATTATTGACATTTCCCATCATCACTGCATTACATATGTATTCAATTATTATGTCAAATGACAGTTACTTGTGAGGTTATAAATAGATTTGTCTTTTATATTTTAAATATTTCCTGAACTAGAAAGTATCATCCTTCCAGAAAAAAGGCATTAACTTTGAGGTTGTCAATGTACAGAAACAGTACTGTAAGGAAAAAAAATTACTAATGCTAGGAAAAATTCATGTAGGCTATTCAACTTAATTAAATTCAGAGACCAAAGGACAAATTGCCAGAAACACACAGACGTGTGAAGTGCCGTTTAAGAGCTATGCAGAGCCAAGCCAAAATGGGGAAGACATATGTCATATTCCATCTATGGCACTTGCAAGGAAGAAGAACAGGGAAGGCATGTATACAGCTATTCTCTTCTAAAATACCTTCCCAACTTTGAGTTTATATTGGATTTGAATTTCAAAGGTCAAGAAAGTGATCTCAATAACTCAAAGATCTGAAAAATCTAATTAATTATTATCAGTGTGTGAAGTTTCCAGTGAAAACTTCCATAACCTTTGAAGACTCTGCTGAGCCCAGACCTGGAGGTGCAGCTCTCAGCATGCTGAAGTGTCTGACCTCCAGCAAAGGCTGACTAGAAACCATGGGCAGACATATGTACTATTGTGTCCTTCCAGGAGTGCAACGCAGGAAGAATGAGCTGAGCACATTTGATGCGCATGAACAGTAGTGAGTTAAGCCCAAACCACAGCTCTTTTTTGTCAGATATCTGAAACATATAGGGTACTAATGCCTGTATCTTGGTGCTAAAGGCATTTTCCATAAAGTGAGAAGGATGCATAGTGAATCAGTGTTTCCCCTTAATGCCTTAGTGCTTGAGCTGTTATGTGAGAAATGAGCAAAACCATCAATTGATCCATTTGTCTGAATGCAGATAATATGGTTGAGAAAACTGAATATGGGAAGTGTATAGCGTAACTTGATGTGCTTACTTGAAGTGTAGCTTAGGTATCGAAATTCGTAAGAAGAGGTGAAATTTCAGAAGCACATTTTTCTTGCACCTTTTATTTTGATAGTTGTAGGTGTTTACTTTAGTGTACTTGGTATTGTGAATACTGTTTTTCTATACCTAAGGATATACATACAGTGTATAGAAAGCACAGGTACTTAATGAACTCTGTGAGTTCCATCCTTAGAGCCAGCCACCTAATTTCTTATGCTCTGGCTTTTAGTGCCGAGTCTTATTTTTGATCTGACCTTGGATACACTTTGACAAGAGCAGTTTAAACTGGTACAGTTAATTTTGTGAGGTCACTTAAGGCATATTGGTTAATTTTGGTAGTTCTCTACACAGAGAATAAAAGATTCCATTTTTCAGTTACATAAAAAATTAGGTTTAAAAATTCCGAAAGCAGCCTTATCTTTGATTCATGATGAATGTTTCTTTAATGGAAAAGTAACATAAGCAATGGAGGGGGGAAGAGGGGAAGGTTTTCATTGCGGAATATTTTGTGAAAATGGACAGTGCATATGTAAAGAAAACTTCCAGGTGCAATTTTCATGCATAGATGTACTGAACTGTGTGAACATGCTCATATTAATGGTATTCATTATTTCTTATCTGTAAAAAAAATCCTTTATAGTCCATCAACCCCCCCCCTTATAATCTGTTGTCAAATACCTACCGAAACAGTCATGATGGTATCTGCACTTATGTTCTTCTGTCTCTTATTTTCTTGTCTCCCGTTGCAAGTCTCTTGGAGATACCAGTCTTAATCAGTACACAGAAAGTGAGAAGATGTTGATGAAATAACTAGATGAGACAGTGAAAAGCCTCATTTAGTAGTGAAAGGTTATATTATTGAGGAGAGATGGAATAATTTTGGAGACTGAATTGATTAGGGTGAAATATAAAGTGCAAATGTCAAAAAAGGCATTTTTATGTGTATCAGTAGAAGAGTGCATAAGAAAACCTGAGGAGTGCTATCTGACCCAGATGATATTTGCTAAGCAGAAATTAATCTGAATTCTGTAAAGGCACATTTGATATTAGGCTGCTGAAGTTGTCTCTGAAATAGAACTAACCCAGGCTATTTTACAAAGCACTGGAAAAATCTAATGTGAAATTTTTTATTCAGGAATGATGTATTCTGATGGTAATACCTGTAGCTAAGGACTATGAGAGTGCTTATCTTTTAAATACTTTATTTTATGTAAGGTTATTAGATACTATTGTATCCCCTTATCTCAGTCTTTGCAATGTGAATTGGTTGCTAATAGTTTGCAGAAAACGTTGCACCCAAATAGCTAACCAAATAATAGCCAGCAGCAGATGCCCAGAGAAGAGTGAAAAGAGGGCTAGCCCATATGATACCTCCTAATCTCTGCTTTGGAGCATTTTCACCTTAAAGGTTTTGTAAACTTCTGGGGGTTAGTTTGTTTACTTACCTCCAGTGAATCTCCCTCACAGGTAGTTGTCTAGTTTTTCTTTGACCTCATCATGTAAGCTTCTTGTATTAAGTGACCCTGGCACAGAGCCCAGCGAGCTGTTCTTCATTGCCCGTAGAATCACAGAATCCTAGAATGGTTTGGGTTGGAAGGAACTTTGCACTTCATCCAGTTCCAGCCCCCCTGCCACAGTCAGGGACACCTTCCACTTGAGCAGGTTGCTCAAAGCCCTGTCCAGCCTGGCCTTGAATACTGCTGGGGATTATGGCATGTTTACATTCAACCTGGCTCCTCCTGCCTTTATGTGATACCCATTTGTTGTACTTGGAGAAGTCATGAATATTTACCTCTGTCTCAGATGTTGCCAGTAAAGATTTTGTAGATCTCTGTCATAGCAGCTCCCAAACTCCCATTTTTTATAGACAGAAGAGTCCCAACCAATTTGAGCATTTCTTACCTGATGTAAGTAATTCATACAGTAATGTTCTTGCCTTCTCAAAACGCTTTCTACTTCTACTGTGTCCTTTATTGAGAGGAACAGGCAAAAGCATCATGCAATATTTAAAGTACGGAACAAACATAAGTTTTTAGAATTATATAGAATTATTTTTTTTCTGGTTTATACTGTTTTCCTTTCCTATTTTTTCCTAATTTTCATAATGCTTCTTGAGGTTTCTAATGTTAGGTTTTTTCTTAATGGCCAAGCACTGAACTGATGCTTTCATGGAATTATCTAGCATAACTCCACTGTTTTGCTCGTTAGTGTTACTGGTCTACTTAGAGCCTCTTGTTTTATATATGAAGCTAGGATTAGTTTTCCATACATGTATCGTTTTACATGAATCTAAATTGAATTTCACCAGCCATTTTATTACCTGATCACTGAGTCTGATAAGGTGTTTTTGTTTTCTTTAAGGCACTCATCCTTACTACCTTGAATAAGTATGTACCATCAGTAGATCTTCTTACCCCACTGAAGTACTGCCATCCCTTTCTCCTCCCTTGCCATGTTGCTTTTGCTTGTGTTAAATGGTACAGTTCCTAGTGCAGCTCCCATGCATGTGATGTCCCTCCATTGCAAGAGCTGAGTCTGAGCTCCTGTCTTCTGGTTCCTTTGTTTTAATTACTAACTTTTCTATACCACAACCTTTGCTTTTATGTCTTGGCTGCTTAGTTTCGTAAAAAAGCCTTTAGTGAGGAATTTTGTTTAAAGCCTTTTAAAGAAAAGTGAGTAGGCCATGAAAGCTGGATCACCCTTGTGCATGAGGCTGTAACCCCTGAAGGTAACTTAAGCAGGTTTGTAAGGTGGGACTTGCCTTTAGAGAAGCAGTGTTGGCTCTTCATTGATGGATTATGTTTAGCAAGATGTCCATTAATTCTCTCCTTTATTATACTTTCTATTATCAAATGGTAGGCTTGCTCCCCTGTTTTCCCTAGATCTTTATGGTTTCTCAAGCTAGGCATTGCATTAGTCAGCTCTAGTGTTTAGGTACCAAAGGAATGGTAGTAATTTGGCCATTTCATCCTTTATTTCATTAGAACCTGTGGAGTCTGGGTGATACGTTAATTTGTACATTTGTACCATAGCTTCTTCCGCAGATACTTTTTATTTAAGCTGAACCTCTGCTTAGTGACTAGCTGTTTAGTCAGCTGATTATCTTTACCCTGTACTGGCATTTTCTTCAATAAGTTGTGTCTCTGGCACTATGGTTCTGATGTGATATTCTTCAGTAGTCTCTACTTCTGCTTATAAGGATTGTTCTAAAAGCCCCTTATGGCTTTTCTTTTTAAGAGTCATCTTCATTTTTACATACTTTCACCTTATGAAGAGAAGCACAGCTGTGGTGATTTTTCTTGGCCTTTGTTGCTCATGCAGTGATACTGATCTTGAGTTCATTATAGTCACTGCTTTAGTGGCACTTTCACTTGAGGTTTTGGGCCAGCTCCACCCATTCCTCAGTGCAAAACATGTCATGGATTGTATTTACGGTTTTGTGATGCTAACCATGAAGCAACCTCTGATCTAAAAAATTAGTGGGATCTATAAAATGTCATGTGTATGATGTTTGTTCCATCAGCATAATGTCTAATGCCATTAAATGCTCTGCCTTCAATTTATCTCTGATGTCTTTTAGCAGGTGATGCTTCTGTTGCAGTTGATATCACTGTCAAGGTTGGGGAGGCAGCAATATGCAGCAAAACTTTTTATATCTATTCCTAGTTTCTATTGATGCAGCTTGTCTGCTAGTCACTGAAATGGTAGTTACTTAGATTTGACTTTAAACTCTCTTTAATACATAGTACTCTTGTACACCTAGCAAAGATTACAGTTATCTAGACATTTTGTGTCCCCAGGCTTCCTTTCTCAGAGCTTCAAATATGTCTGGTATATTAATGTTTTTATTTATAACTGGAAATTGATCTAAAATGGTCCTTTGAATTTTCAGTTCCTGTTCCAATATTGACAGTATAAATAACATATTCTGCACTATTAATGCATTCCATAAATTCTGAGACGTAGATGTTACTAATTTGATAAAATTAAGCATTTAGAACATAGTTTAAAAAGTAATGGTATGTAAAATGAAAATTAGGAAAAAATGGCACAGAAAATTACAAAATGAAATGTCTTAAGTGCTACGCCATGAAAGTATAAGCTGTATAGTACATGCTGTTAATGTGGAAGTGCTGGTGATGCAGAAATATGCAAATGTGTACTTTTCTCAGCTCTTCTGTTGAAAGCCTAGAATAATAAAATAGAATGAGTAGCTGAACAGATCAGCCAGAATAGTAACATTAGAATTCTGTACTTGACAGAACATTTTCATGTTAAATGTATCCTTCTCATTTTAAGGGGAATATAATTTGTTTAAAAAAAGCATATGGCATTTTCTCTTAATTAAAAAAAAATATCAAACAACCAACTCAGCAAATAAGTCACATCATCAGCATTTTGATCTGTAGCATCAGGTGAGTCTGGTGCCTGTAGGTCAGAGATCATAGAATCATAGAATAGTTAGGGTTGGAAAGGACCTTAAGACCATCTAGTTCCAGTCCCCCTGCTAGGGGCAGGGACACCTCCCACTAAACCATGACATCCAAGGCTATGTCCAGCCCAGCCTTGAACACTGCCAAGGATGGAGCATTCACAACTTCCCTGGGCAGCCCGTTCCAGTGCCTCACCACCCTTACAGTAAAGAACTTCCTCCTTATATCCAATCTAACCTTCCCCTGTTTAAGTTTGAACCCGTTACCCCTTGTTCTCTCACTACAGTCCCTAATGAAGAGTCCCTCGCCAGCATCTCTGTAGGCCCCCTTCAGATACTGGAAGGCTGCTATGAGGTCTCCACGCAGCCTTCTCTTCTCCAGACTGAATAGTCCCAACTTTCTCATCCTGTCTTCATAGGGGAGGTGCTCTAGTCCCCTGATCTTCCTTGTGGCCCTCCTCTGCACTTGTTCCAACAGTTCCATGTCCTTTTTATGTTGAGGACACCAGAACTAAACACAATACTCCAAGTGAGGTCTCACAAGAGCAGAGTAGAGGGGCAGGATCACCTCCCTCAACCTGCTGGTCACTCTCCTCTTGATGCAGCCCAGATATCGTTGGCTTTCTGGGCTGCAAGCGCACGTTGCAGACTCATGTTCATTTTTTCATTGACCAGCACCCCCAGGTCCTTCTCCACAGGGCTGCTCTGAATCTCTTCTCTGCCCAACCTGTAGCTGTGCCTAGGATTGCTCCAACCCAGCTGTAGGACCTTGCGCTTGGCATGGTTAAACTTCATCAGGTTGGCATCAGCCCACCTCACAAGCATGTCAA
>JASSUY010036112.1:0-17258 GCA_032466535.1 Forpus xanthops
CTCAGAAAGTCCTTGGCCAGCCTAAACACTCCAAGCCATAACTATAAACACTGGTGCTATCAGCACTGCTCCCAAGCAGAAAATCCAAAACACAGTGCTCACCAGCTACTGCTTAAAGGAGAAAAATGACTGCTGCTGCTGAACCCATGACAGTCAGAAAAATTGTGAAAGTAGTTCATATTAAAATGAATTGTTGAAAGCTCTTTTTGTGTAGACGTATGAGTATTGTGTAGATGATCTGTATAATGCTGAAATGAAATACTGTTTGTGATCAAAGAGGAAATTGAAATGATTTCAGGGTTTCCTATGCTGGCATGAGTAGGAAAGTTTAAAACAAGTTGTTTATTTTGTGTTGCATTCAAGCAAAAAGGCATTTTTGTTTAGTTATCTCCAGTTTTCAGATGCTGATAGCTGTTGGTTTTGTTCCTAGATCATTTTGAAAGAGAGAGAAGAGAAGAAAGGCCGGTTGTCATCTGACCACAGCCTGTTGGGATCTGATGAACCAAAAGAGGTTCATATAAATGTGACTGCTGATCAGTCTCAGGAGCTGGCCTCTCAAGAAGGTTGGTCTCTATCTCCCTACCTCCCCTTTTTTCCCCCCAAATGCACTAAATGGCTTATTTAAATATTTTGTCCTTTTTTTATGCAACATAATTTATTGATGTTATTTTTTAACTTTTTTTAACATTATTAAATACTTGAAGAAAACTCTTCTAAAATGCTTCATCTGGCCCTCAGTTGTGGAAGATTGAGTGCAGTATGGGTTCTAAGTATGCAATCTCTGTACAGACTTTTAATTTATTCCTCTTCAGTGGATGTTCTCAATGTGTCAGAGTTCCTAGTGTTTTTGATAAGAAGACAAAATGTGATGTGTTGTCGACTGGACTGTGTTGATCACAGTGGCTTATAATAATGAGCAGACTGGAAGTTTTGCAAACTGTAAATAAGGTTTTACAGTCTTTTTAAATAGTCTTGTCAGTCAACTGTGTTGTCTGGATCATTGATTTGCAGCAACTGCTCTGAGCAACTGGGAAATTCCAGAGACTTTTTTGACATATTTGGGCAGGGAGGAGGTATCTGTCAGGATTCCAGATGTATTTCTTCAAAACTTTTCTTCTGAGTAACCTGCCTGACTGAAGTGTGAAAAGGTTAAATATTACTGGAATAAGTTAGCTAAATATTGTGTATATTTCAATAGTACAGAAATATTGGAAGAGGTTGTATTTAGGCAACCTTTTCCTTCTGTTGTATCAGTTTTGGAAATTTGAAATGAATTATCAAATATTGTATATTTATCCAACCCATGCTGAATATTGGGTATGTACTTGTTTGACCTGGTCCCCCCCTTGTCCCCACTCCAGGGAAGAACACTGTTTAGTTTTTCAGAACATAATTTGGGAAAGGCAGGGGAGCAATCCATAAGTATGAGATTGTTTCTTTTATATGAAAATGTCCTTGTCTTTTATAGTGTTTCACAATTTTCTTTCAGAAACTGGACTCAGCATGACTAGTGATACTTCGCTTTCACCGGCAAGTCAGAATTCTCCGTACTGCATGACCCCAGTGTCACAGGGTTCCCCTGCTAGTTCTGGAATAGGCAGTCCAATGGCATCTTCTGCAATAACCAAAATTCACAGCAAGAGATTCAGAGAGTAAGAGTTTTGCATTATTAATATAAATTCAAGGCTTGTACTTCGGTCATCTTTGCCTTTTAAGTGTAGATAGCTTTAGTAGCAGTTTCTGTAAGTTTTCTTTTTCTGCCATAGGTGGATTGGTCTGTGCAGGTGTACACACCCACAAATGTGTGTGTATATATGTACACATCTGCATGTTGGACTACTTTGGTTGCTGCAACAAATAAGCTAGGTGGAAGTATTCTCCAAAAAAATCCTTTTAAAGGAGGGCTGTGTACACTTTGGATGGGATGGAGTACTTATGAATGCTAAAAATATTGTAATAGTCAGTCTTCCTATATTACTGCTTTTTCCATAGTCTATCTTTATAGGGAACCAAATTAAGAAATAGTGGCTTATAGCACCTAGTATAGTGGTTTTGGTATTTTTTTTAATACTCTTTTTGACTGACCTCTTGAGGTGAGGGATGATAGTGGAAATACAAATTTTCCTGGATGAATTCTTATCTTACAGTATGCAGCCTGCTGTCTTAAGTCTGATTAATAACTTTAATAGTGGTTTAGTAACTGTTCCAAGGAAGCAAAATTACTTGGTAAAAGAAAAGGCTCAGTGCAATAGTATTGATTATGTGCTATGCTAATATTTTTTGAATTGACAGATACTGTAACCAAGTGCTAAGTAAGGAAATAGATGAGTGTGTGACTCTCCTGTTGCAAGAGCTTGTCAGCTTCCAGGAACGTATTTATCAAAAGGATCCCATGAGAGCCAAAGCAAGGAGAAGACTTGTTATGGGGTTGCGTGAGGTTACTAAGCATATGAAGCTAAATAAGATCAAGTGCGTAATCATATCTCCCAATTGCGAGAAAATCCAGTCAAAAGGTATAAATGATAAAAATAAGTAGTGTATTTAACTGTTTATAGTTTTCTTATGCTGATCAGCATGGTTTAAACTTTTCTTAGTTACTATGTATGATAGAACACCCAGAATTAGTTGTGTAATTGCCACTCCAGATTAATTCTCTTTGACTCAATTCTGGAAAGACTTGTTCATGAGAGGTGAAAAGCTTAGAGAAAAATAGATATTATAACAAATACAATAGAGTTCAATTTTCTTCTGTTTAGTCTTTGATATAGCTAGAGTTCTGATCTTTGGATGCTCTTAAGGAGGATTCCTTGAGAGGAGCATGAGTTGTTTAGTTAGCCAACCAACGTGTTTTGCTACAGCTGGAAGTGCAGATAGAGGCATCCTGAGATAGGGTAATAGCAAAGCTCTCTTCAAGAGAAGAGCTGTCAAAAATTTTGATTTGTTTGCAAGACTGTAGAGAATGTTGCCTTGATCAATGCTGATTACACTTGAAATGTACAGTTTGTTATCCTGTAGGACAGAGTAGCTGGTGATTGTATGTATTGAAGTTTTACTGACCAGTTGCAGTTAAAATGTGATAGTGTTGTACAGTGCCACACTATGACTTTAACTGAATAGGTATGTATTTAAAATTGCTTTCTCCAAGGTGGACTGGATGAGGCTCTATATAATGTAATAGCCATGGCACGGGAACAAGAAATTCCTTTTGTCTTTGCTCTTGGCCGTAAAGCTCTTGGGCGTTGTGTGAACAAGCTGGTTCCTGTTAGCGTAGTGGGCATCTTCAACTACTCTGGTGCTGAGGTGAGTAAATCCATCCATGTAAATGGCTGGAGTAAACAGTTATGTACCTTTAAGAATTTATTTGTCATAGAGAGCCCACCTAACTAATACACTTTTGATAATGGCCTTGACCTGACCTATATGAGTGTGACCTTCTTTGGAAGGCAGTATTTACAGAACTGAGAGACTGTGTTGAAATACTTCAGTTACAACATCTTTGTAGCTTTCAAATATATTAAAATGCAGCTTTCAAATATATTAAAATGCCATCTGAAACTCTCTGGAAGGCTTAAATTCGTAAAAATAAATCCAGTATCCTTCATATGTCCTCAAAGCTGCGTAAACACAGGATGGTATTTTTATTTAATACATAGAATAATTTGTAGTTGAAGTAAAGGTATTTGGTGCTAATGAGCTTAAGCCTTGCTATGTGGTATAGACTAAAAGGAGTAAGTTAAAGTGGAAATTATTAGTATGAACTGCTGTTTATAAAAACTGCCTTTATACTTAGGACCTGTTTAATAAGCTGGTATCACTGACTGAAGAGGCCAGAAAAGCATACAGAGATATGGTTGCTGCAATGGAGCAAGAGCAGGCAGAAGAAGCCTTAAAGAATGTCAAGAAGGCACCTCATCACATGGGCCATTCTCGTAACCCTTCTGCAGCAAGTGCTATCTCATTCTGTAGTGTTATTTCTGAACCCATATCTGAAGTGAATGAGAAAGAATATGGTAAGTGTGTTAAGACTTACTGTATTTTTGGCTACAGTTTGCAATAAGCATCATTTGGAAAATTCCAGCTTCTAGTTACAAAAGTATTTCTTCATAAATTACAGTGTTCTGCAATTTTCAGGGATAAGAGAAAATGGGTTAGACTTCAGGGACTTGTGTAAGCAGGTTTTTTTCTCTGAACTATATAAAAATAGTAATTCAAATTTTTAATCCTCAGAAGTGTTAGTTACTTAACTTGCATCAGTGAAGGTGGCTTCTCCAGTTTTACTGAACTGGTGTAGAACTGGTACCAAATGCAGAATTTATTGTATGACCGAGTTAAAACTAATGACAGAGGGTAAGAACTAAATTATTGAGGTCTCTGAAGATAGGGTAGGTAGCTTAATTATTAAAATATGAGATGGCAGTGAGTGATTCCTGTGTGAGCAAAAGGCAGTTTTATTTAGCCAGTTGCTTAAGCTCAGATGACAGAGGGGATAAAAAGGAGAATGCTTGATTGAAGTCAGGCAACCTCTTTTTTTTTTTTTTTTTTCCAGTCTTACGGTGTATTAAAAAGATTATCTTTGTTTTAATTAATTCTTTTGTGGTGTCTTAAACTTACTTGTTAAAAGTTTTTCAGAAAATCTTTAACAGATAATTTAATACTGTAGCAGTTTTCTGGTTTTAAATTATATTTGAGAGTAACCTCCTTGACCACACTCACTGATACATCCAGTGCTTCCACAGTTTTCACAGGAAACTAAGTGCACAAACTTTCAACTTTGTAATATCTGGTTAAGGATACTGTGGAAACCTAAAGTTATTCACAGCTCTTTTTGTTGTCTCTCTATTTCTTTTCTTCCTTTTTCTAATTGAAATTTTCCTTGCAAGCATAGAATAATATTAAAATCATTAGCTTTATCTGCTACTTAAACAATTCTGGAGTGTTCAGGGAAAATTCTTTTTTGAGAGAAAGAATGCTTTCTATTTAAATTTCTTTTGAAACTTGTAGAAACAAACTGGAGAAATATGGTGGAAATGTCTGATGGATTAGAAACCTCTGAAAATGAGAGAGAATCCTCGTGTAAGACTGCGGTAACAGAAAAAGCTGGTAATGGGCAAATTGAAAAAGCCACCGTTAATAAACAACCACCTTTGGCTACAACTGGCACTACCTCAGCAACAAATCATGGGAAAGCCACACCAGGTGACAAAGATGAGGTGAAACCAGATGACAATCTGGAATGGGCCTCACAGCAGAGTACAGAAACAGGATCACTGGATGGCAGCTGCCGAGATCTTTTGAATTCTTCCATGACCAGTACCACCAGTACTCTTGTACCAGGAATGCTAGAAGAGGAGGAAGAGGAGGAGGAAGATGATGATGAGGATTATGCCCATGAACCAATTTCTGCAGAGGTTCAGCTTAACAGCAGAATTGAATCTTGGGTTTCAGAGACCCAGAGAACTATGGAGACTCTTCAGCTTGGGAAGACTCTTAGCGGTGCTGAAGACAACACAGAACAAAGTGAAGAGGAAGAATTAGAGACTTCTGAGCAGGCTGATCCAATCACTGATGGTGAAGAATGGACAAATGATAAGCATGCAAGTACCACTCAACATAAACCCACAATTTGCAGTTCTTTGAATAAAGAACACACAGATTCCATCTATATGCCGTAAAAAATAAGCAGGAACTCAGGAACTTTTTAGAAATAATATTAAAACTAACTGTTGTAAAGGTTGCAGCCATTATTTCGTATGCTTCATCTCAACATTTTGCACTGTTAAACATTTAATACGTGTACTTAATTCACAACAGTATTTTTGTAGTTGTCTATTACTTGATTTAAAAACAAATTTAGCTTTTAATCAGTGTCTTTTTCCCAGAATAGAAACTGTGTGGAAAAGTTGTCCGTAAGTATTCATATGATTTTTTTGTAAAAAGAAACATCTTGTAACTGATCAGTTTTAAGCAACATGTGTTAAGATGTAACCATTTAGGTAATTTTCACACAGATAACCTATGTTAAGACTGACAAGTGACCAACCCTTTACATTGGTGTTATGCTGTTATGCACATCAATGTATTTGGCTGTGATTTTTCAGGTTCCATCTAGAAGTAAAATTTTAGTTTTCTTCATAGAAAAGCTGTAAAACTTCCATTTGCAGTCTTAATGAAAAGTAAATAGTAGGGAAATCTATGCATGATTCTTATGCCAAGATGTAGCTTTTTAGTTGGCCTCGGTGAATGCATCATTAAAAAGCTGATGATAGTTGAGATGGTTGCAATAAGCTACAACAACTTTGATTCCAGAAAAACTTCAAACCAGAGAGATATCATTAATATTTTGGGTTGTGGGTTTTGTGTGGTGGTGTTGTTTTATTTTTTCAAGGTGAAAATATGGCATTAAAAAACAGCAAACAAAACAAAAAAATCCTCATTTCTCTCCACAGTTGCTGTCTGCCAAACCACACAAAGTGAATCACTAGCCATAATCTCTATCCAGGGCTCTTAGTAAACTGATGACTTCCTCTTTCTCCTGTCACTTACCTCAGGAATGCTGTTTTGTGTATTTTAACCTACATAACATTACAAAAAGCAAGAATAATCCTCTAGCAGCAAGTGTGAACGATGTGGTGGTTCAGTGCATCTCCATGGTCAGCTGCATGCTCTGATCTTGGCCACCCCTGTGTTGAGTTCAGGATGTATCTTAACAGCTCTTACTCAAAATGTGACCTCTCTTTGTTTTTGCAGTTGTAGCAGCTTTGGGAGTTGATCTCTGGAGTAGAAAAGGAAGTAGTTTTCCAGGAAAGGAGGAAGTGCCCTGTAGTATGGGGAGGTATTTCAGTGGTTCTAAGACAGAAGAAAAAAACATGCTCTCTCTGAAGCATACGTGTTGCTGGAAAATTGTTCCATATTTTGTTCTGAATATTTCAGCAAAATCCATTAACTAATAATGAATTCATTTTAGATTGAAGATGGAGTATGTGTCTAAACATTGCATGTAAGGAATGTATTTTCCATTTTTGTCTTATATTGGCAAGGGAAGTACTGAAACTGCCAGCAGCAGGAGCTTCACTACAAGAGTAGCCAAAGAGTAACTCACATGATAACACTTTTATAGTAAATGTATGTTTCTTTTAATTTCACTTCATTTTTCTTGATCACTTGTATCAAAATGCATAAAAATCCTCTGGGTAGGCTGAAATAAACCCCACAAGAAGTGGATAGCTTAGTTAGGTATTTAGTCCACACATTAATATGGGACCAATGCTTATAGCACTAGTGATGGTGGCATTTTAAGTTGCACTGGGAAATTAAGACTCCAGGTTTAGAAATCATCTACCCTGGGTTTTTTGGATGCTAATGAGTATAACAGAAACTGTGTGTATTATGTAAATAATGCTTTGATAGGCATAGCAAATGCTATGTAGATGAGCAGTACAGAGAGCTGCTAGGACAACTGGCTGTTTTGTCACATACTTAGTTCCTTAATGTAATCTTCCTAGATGTTACAACAGGCATTTTATAGGAAAACAAAGACTAAGGAATGATGCCTCCTGAATGTTAAACCTTTTACTGTATTGTAAAATGGCAGATTTCTGCCGTCTGTTTTGAAAGAGTTTTTGCTTTAGGAAATGATAAGTGTTTGAACTGCTGACAAGCAAAACTTGCCCTTGGATGTGTAAACACATCTCGACACCAGCCGAGATCCATGTATACACTGAGGGCAAAACTTCACCAGAACATCAAAAAAACAAAGGTGTTTGTAATTTTTCCTTCTGCTTTTTCAGTGCCAGTAATTCAAATAACTGTTGATCTTGAAGTACAAACATCAAAGGCGCATCTTTTTATATGTCTTTTCTGAACTTGGACTGTCATTTTAAAATTTTCTGATGTTTGTATCAAAGAAGTCTTGTAATATTCAGCCCATTATTTAACTGCAGTTTTGCTACAGGTTTAATAGAGTTCTTGAAGGTGATACAGCACTTCTAATATCTCTCAGTTTGCCAGCAAATAAGGAACTAGTCTCTTTTTCAAATGGGCCAGATCACCCTTAGAGGAGCAAACTGAAACTGAGTACAGGAAACTGGTTTTAGTGCTTCCTTTTGATAAGCGGGGAATGAGCAATAACTCTGAGAATGAAATTGCAATTCCTTCGGGAGTGATCCATTTGCATCTAAAATTAGGGAAGTTCCTTGCCACTTGGAGCACTTGAAGAGAGTATCTCACTGTGGTCATTTTGATTGTTATCACCAGAATTTAGACAGAAAGTATACAAATGTTTTACAAAACCGGGATTTTCTTTTTTTTGTTTTTTTTTTTTTTTTACAAGTAGCTGAATTTCTATTTCAGTATAAGGTGTGCAGTGTATTATACAGGCTGTTACTGTCCCCAGGAAAAGCTGTTTCTGTAGTTACAGGTGTATAGATATTTTTGTTGTGAAAATGCTTATTTGGAAAACAAATCTACTTTTCTTAAGACATTCTTTATAGAAATTATTTCACCACTTAATTTATCTGGTAAAATCCAAACTAATGTATCTGTGGTAGGGGTAGGGATTTTTAAATCTGGTAGAGGTGTCTATGTATACAGCCTATTTATATGAATACTTTCAGTATCTCTGTCAAAGTAAGTGGATTACAAATATGTAAAAGGGAAAAGTCTGAAGAACTTTGTCCTTAGATGGACCAAGGAACAATGTCCGAATATGGTTAGGGACCTGATCCTGCAAGCACATGCTTACGAGCATTAGTTCCACTGGCTTAAATCGGTGGCCTGTTTATCTGCTTAAGTTGTGTGCAGGTAGTTGCAAGACTGAAGTTGAACAGTGACAGAGGGTATTGACCTGTGTTTTAGAAACTTACTATAGAAAACGTTCAGTAATGCACTTGTTGGTGTTCTTCTGGTAAAGATAAGAGGTGTCGTTATGCTTATTTGGGTGGGTGGGAGCTTATACAATGTGATTTTGTCCAGTTCTTAAACACAAGCTTCAATCTTAATGTTACTTTAAATACATATGTAAAAAGTATTATTGTTTGAAAAGCTGCTGTTTGCTGAACTGTCATTAAGTATTTCCTGTGAAATTGTGCCAACTAATGAAACTTGATGTCAATGTTAGCCATTTAAAAATTGGACATGACAATTTGTTAATGAAACAAAAACCAGCAGAAGTAAGCCATAGAAACACGTTAATGTGGGTCTGCTACCCACCCTGCCACACATAAGAAAATACAAGGATGTCGAACCCAAAACTTCCTTGCCAATGAATGATACAGCTGAGAGTAGAAACGCAGTTGGCACAGCCCACCTTCTAAATGTTGATAAATAGTTCATATATTTTACTTTTAAATAGATTCTACTAAGGAAGGCTGTTTAATGTCTTAAAATTTATAGTAATGTTTAGGTTAAAGCAGTAAAAAATTACTATGAAATACAATATGAAGGGTTTTGTTCCATTTCTTTTTTGCTCTATGAAGGATTATTGTTCTGTCTACCATACTTTTTGGAGTAATAACAGCTTTTTTGCACTATGTAAATACTAGTGGGGAATTCTTCCATAACTAATAAAAATGATTGTAGAAATTTACGGCTTTATTACTGTGATGTTTGTTCACAACTACTTCACCCTCAGTTTGTTTGCAGATGCTGCCCTGGCACTACAGGAGGTGAAGGTCTGTTACACCATACTTGGCCACAGGGTGGAGAAGCCATGTGGGGGCTCCTGGCCTCTTCCCCAGCTCAGGGATCTGAGCCCTCTGGTCACCCAGACTGGTGAGTGCCAGGGAGGCTGGACAATGGGGTAGCAGAGGGTTTCTCACATTATAGAGCCCAGTCCCTTTTGTCACACACAGTCCAAGTGATGACTGGAAAAAGACAGAAAAACCTTACCATTCTTCAGAAACCATAAGCCTGAACTAGGCCCACAGTGTTTACTGTGAGGGTGGTGAGGTGCTGGCACAGGTTACCCAGGGAACTATGGCTGTCCCATCCCGGCAGTGTTCAAGGCAAGGCTGAACAGGGCTTGGAGCAACCTGGTCTACTGTAAGGTGTCCCAGCCTGTGTCAGTGCATTTGGAGCTAGGTGCGAGCTTAAAGGTCCCTTCTAACCAAACCCGGCTGTGATTCTGTTGAGTTGGAAAGAACATTTTACTTAAGAGCAAGTGAGCAGGAAAATAACCACAGGCACCTCCAAAAACTAGAATTTGTTGCATGCTAATATACAAGAGTGCAAGTTGACCTGCCTTTGTTGTTATCCTGATGGATGAAGTCACCTTTGGAAAATAACATGAAGTTCTCAGCATGTTGTCCCCTGTTCTCCAGTGACTCACTGGTAACTGCTTACGCTTCCGTGGTTGTAGTAACAGTGTCATTAACTGGTTGTGCAACTCCCATGTGTGAGAATATTTGCAGCAATTCATAAAGGATACAGCTTCATCCTGTAATTTTGAATTTTCTATTTATGTGCCTTAACTTCATGTTTCAGTTCTGCTGTTGCAGTTGTCTTCTGCTGAAAGTGCTTCTGTTATAAGCCTTATGCTTCTGTTCTAAACCTTACTTTGTACACGCTATCACTTGCCATCAAAGTTATTCCTCCCATCTAGGTTTTTGCCTATGTCTTCACCCAGCTAGAGTTTTGGAAAGAACAAAAAGGAAGGTGGCACTGTGTGACTTGTGCTATGGAAATGCCAAGAATATTCATCACTCCAGAGCCTTACAAACTGAATTCTCTTCTCCATTTCTTCATGGCTAAAGAACCACGAGCCATTTCATAGTGCCCCTGCAGAGAGTTCCTTGCCTCCATGGTGAATTCTGTAAAAGGTGTACACATGCCACAAGCACAAAATTGCTCCCCCCATTGCTGCACTGAAGTTCATGAGAGGGTGTGAATCTGCATGTCTGTAATGTGCAGAGAGGCCTCTATTAAACTGTGCTATTTGTGCAACAGGTGCTGCTCTTAGGACTTGCTTTCAGTTTTTTAAGATCCCTGTGTGCAAAAGAGGGATTTTAAAAACAAAAACAGTGTTTTTGTTGCTGTTCAACAATGCCTTAAAAAAGCCCACACAAATCCCTAAAGAAGATGATGCAGCTGAAGTCTGTTGACCTTTGGAGGTCCTTTGAGTTAGCAAACAGTGCAAAACACAGGTAAACCAAAGCTGGAATGTACTTCCTGGCACCAGCTCCAGGCCACTGCTGTGCTGGTAGCTGCTGGATCCTGGTTTCACACTATTGGTTGGTGAGCACTCCTGGGGGCAGATATGGGTGGTGTCCATCTGGTTGCTGTCTAAAAGGCCTGGCTCTATCTTGTGTTTTCCAAGGATAGTGCTTTGAGCAAAGAGGAATTCAGCAGTGGTGTAACGCTGATAACAGACCTGTTCCTGTAGGAAAGGAAACTGGAAAAGGATGCGGCGTAAACTGCTTCCTACGGTTATCTGTGTTGGGTTCCCCTGGAGACTGCTGCGACAGCTCCATGCAGGCAGTGGTCCCGTGAGTGTTTGTATGGAAAGTTAATGAGTGTCCACACTAGATTCAGAAGAACTTTGTCGTTCTGTAAGGTTCATGCCTGTATAGTAGGTTACTCATTTCTTGCAGCTCTAAAGTAATAACATCACTCCATGCTTGTGAGGGTTGTTCACATTTCCAAAAACAACTGCAGTAAAGGTTCTGTGGCATCTTTGAGGGGAGGAAACCCCTAAACATAAGTTATTTGGAGCATTAAATTCATCATCATTGATTTCTTGCAATGGAAGGGTACATCTGCAGATGGATTCTGGGCATGGGAATATAATCTCAAACTAATGGAGGGTTGCCAGCTGCAATTGAGAAGGTAAGTGTCCCTTCTGTTATTGATTACCTTGAGGAGCAGGTGAGCACTGGAGAGGTGAGGATGTTTGGCAAAAAGACTGTGGGGAGCAAGAACTGGAAGAAGCTCTTGAAGGGCTTTCCTTATGGAGGAATGTTGATTTTAGAGGAAGAGCAGATTAACAAAAGTAAAGCAATCAGAGATGCCCCATCATCGAGGTTTCCTTTCTGATTTACTACAGCCAAGTTAAAGGCAACTATCTAAGGATGGAAGCAGGAGATGCTCAGCTGAGGGTATGTCCCTCAATGTTTCTTTGGGTCTCTTCTGCACAACAAAGGAGGCATTGTGAGAAGTTCAGCTGTGTTGTGGGATTTATTATCTTCAAATATATGCTAGTGGACTGCTCTACAAAAATAACAGCTTGAAGCTGAAATGCAGGGAAGGGTGTTCCCTGCCTACTGCTGCATGGATACCAAATGCTTGATGCCACTGAAGTGTGACTGCTTCCAACTTCCTTATGAGCTAATGGCAATTTTGTGGGGCTGTTGCTGAAACTTCTATATGTGGTGGGTAATAATGCAGAGATGAAGCTGGAGGCTACTTTAGGCTGAAATTTTTCTCTGTATTCTTCATGCTGTGGGGCTGTGCTCAAAGCCAGAGCCAGCTTTGAGCACATCAGGTACAGGATGCTTCATCTGCAGTTGCTTCCAGCACTTTGTGGTACAATGGACATCAGATGATGCTGGGTTTTGCTCATGACCACTTGGCCTCCTTGCAAGCAGTGCTGAGGTAAGCCAGCAAGTGCTGCTGAATTTATCTCTAGGCTCTTATCATGCAGCTCTCCTTTCAGAAAGCAGTGGTTAGGGTAATACGTTGTTTTGTGATGGCTTGCTGCAGCAGGTCTGGCTAGCTGTGATGTAGTCAGGACATCCTTGTTGAGGCCTGGAGGCTGGTATCTACCTCACAGGAGGGACAGCTGTGGGGTCCCCCATGCTGTGTCCTCCTCCAGCATTCAGCTTCTGCCTCTTCTGAAGTGCTGAGATAGCCTGAGGCACATGGGGTTTATGCTTGACGACTGCTCTTCCTCAGAAGTGCAAGCACTGGCTTTGTGCTGGCTGTTGAGCGACCTTCTGGCTCTGAGTTTTAGACCCTTGCTCAGGAGTTTCGAGCTTATTGCTGTGCTATGGGAGCTCTCTCGGTGGAAAAGGCAAAGCCCAGCAGTATTTGAGGGAGAAGATGGCCGTGCTGCCAGGCAAAGAGGAGGTGAAAAGGGCGGGCATGCATCATGTCTGGACTATCCCTGCTGCATGCCATGCTGGGTCTGTCTATGCCCATGCTCAGCTGCAGGGATGGGTCCTTTGCCCAGGTGCAGCCCTGCTTTCTGCTGTCCAGTACCTGTGGGTTTGGACAAAGCAATGTTGTGAATGGTCAAACCAGGCTGAACAAAACAGTGTGGTGCCAAGAAGGAACATTGTCTGCAAGTCACCCTGGGACTTGTTTTCTGGGATTAGCACTGTTGGATGCCTCAGAGATAGAACAGGAGAAAAGCAGTGTCAGTCTAATCTCTGACTCTGCTTTTGAATCCAGAGCTGTGCTTTTGTCCTTCTGAAACCCGTTAGCTCTCAGCTCTGTCTTCAGCCCATGCAACCCCCCTCTGACTCTCCTGAAAAGCAGATGGGCTGCAGTTATCAAATACACCTGATTTCAGCTCATTCAGAACAAGGGAAAGGTACCTACAGGAGATGAATGACAGTGATTCAGTGTGGGGGAAAATAAATTGCTCTCATTTGAAATAAAGCAGTGGCTGTGCATGACTTCCGTTAGCGCAAATAAGCACGCTCCAGTGCTTCCCGTAAGTACCTGACACCACACTGCTGGTTACGGGGCTTTCCTGCTGTTCTGTAGCACTGCTGATTTCTGCCAGCATCAGCCAGGCATGTAAATGAGGAAGGAAGGCAGATCAGCTCTGTGCACCTCAGCGTAAATTAATGCTGCTGTTGCTATTTATACAGGAAAAAATCCCCCATTTACTCTATGTTTTAATAGGAGGGCTGAGCTGTTTGCAAGAGCACAGATTCCTCTGGGCTCCTGTGGGAGTGCAACTGCTTCCCATGTGTGCTCTGGGTGGGTGACAGCTCTGCTCCCTGCCCTGCCCACACATGCTCCTCGTGCAAGACTGATGGGGGGCTGCTCTCTGCCACATTGGTCCCCAATGTGCTTTCAGCTCTCCAGTTGCCAGCAAGCACCACATCTGTGTCCCTGCATCTGCTTTCCCTGGCCCCTGTGCTGCAAAGGGAGGGTGGCAGGGCAGTGTTAACTGCCTGCTAGACCTGTGGTCTCACAGCCCCAGAAGTGTCAGTCCCAAGGGTGCCTGGCGCTGGTACCACACCTTCCTCCACAAAGGCTCCTGGAGATGATACTGCAGACATGGCTGTTGCTTCCTTCCCTCCTTCTCTGCAGCTCTTTTAAAGGGGCCTTAGAGGTGGCTGCAGCTGGTTAACTGCTTGCTCCTGCTCACGTAATGGTGCTGCCCTGTCAGAGCGGTTACCCCTGACAAAGCTCCTGTCCCCTGTGGCTATACACCACTGGGATCACTCTCAGTTGAGGCTGAGTCTGTTTGGGGCAGTAAACAGGGTATGATGAAGGGTTTGGTGCGACAGGGCTGGTAACACAGCGAATGAGGGAGGTTTCAGTTTATAACTGCACAACAAGGGTGTTCTCACACAGCCATGGCACAGCCCTTCGGCAGCACACACTGTCCCATGCCAGCACCATGTGAGGGGCAGAATGACTTCTCCCCATGTCTTGCTGGGGCAGCAGTGGCTGGGTGGGCAGCAAGTGGGGCAGCTCCCTGGGCCCTGAGGGCAATTGGGAACTTGAGCTGTGAGCAGGAAACACAGGCTCATTTTAGGCAGCACACAAGGCTGTAGGCTTGGTTTCACCAGTGCTTAAAGGAGCTTTGTTCTCTGTGCTGGTCAAAGACCGATTTCCCAGTATCTTAAAGAGAAATCTTGTTTTTAGCCTTGAGAAGAAAGCTCTTTAATTTACAGAGGCATAGCATTTTTCTTTTCCCTCCTCCTCCTCCCCACAATGGCTACTATTCCTTGGACAATGCTGCTCTTTGCTGGATTCTGTTCTCAAGCTTGTATTTTTTGATTGCTGCTGAAAACAGAGCTTGTCACAATTGCATTTTCTCTGGAACTTGGTGTAAAACACCAGCTATTCTTCACCTCCCACGCTGTAATCATGCTTGCTGGTGCCAGTGAGCCGAGGAGGGCTGGTTAATGCACTGGCCTCCCTCTAGAGAGAAAAAGCCCCTCTGGCACCTGTGACTGGCAACACCATTTTGGCCATGAGGCAGTGGGTGCTGGTGCCACGCAGGGCTCCAGCCGCCAGCCTTTGAGTGCTTAGGGAAGTGGATACTGATGCACAACCACTTCTTTTTCTTGAGAATGTTCCCTTTCACATCGCTGTTTTAAAGCCAATCCTGTTGCCCCTTTTCACCTGCCAGCTTCCTGAGCTGCAGTGGGACACAGTGGGGACTGCATCTGCTGCAGGGCTGCAAGGGACCTGTCTGCCCCTTTTCTCACTCACACAGGTAAGGACAGCTCAACTTGCCTCCTGAGGGATGTGCAGCTGGCAGAAGGGCTTAGGAGATGAGGACGGGCCAGGGGCAGCCCACAGCCATGAACTAGACTCCACCTGAGTGAGGTGTAGGGGAGCAACCTGGCTACCAAGCCACCCTTCACCAGTGCTGTCATGCCCTCCAAGGGGCAGCTGTAAGGCAGGAAGACCCTCACAGTGTGCTCAGAGGTGGGAAGGACAGTAAGGCTGATCTCACAGGAAGGGCAGATTTGTTTTGTCTGGTTGCATGTTTTCACGGCAGTAAAAAGAAAAACCAGGGATCTCCTTCAGGACAGTAGGTTGGGGCATCAGCATCTTCCTGGGCACTGGTCCTCATTGTCCCCTTCACACTAAACACAGCTTGCACTGCCTCCAGTCCCTCCTCCTCACCAGTGAGGGCACCGTGGCCTCTCCATTCCATCCTGGGTATTTCCTCCAGCCCCACTGACGTCATGTTCTAGCATGGCATCAAAATGAAAGAAAAATGTTAATGCTTGGAGGATTTCTGTGCTTTACATACAACCAACAGTGCTGCTAGTCACTGCTGAATGTTTTCTATCCTTCTGTGCTAAAAGCTGTTGTTAAAGCTTCACGAGACATTAGTCACTCCTTGTACCTTGTGCCTGGTCCAGGCTTTGCCTTTGGGTTTGGTTTTGGGAGCAGTCTGAGCCTACAAGGGCTCTTTCAAAAGCACCCGCTCCCTCTGAGGCAGGTTTGACTAGCAGGGTTGGGGTGGTGGTGTCACTGCTTTACTGCAGAAACCACTGCATCTTTTAGGATGTGAATCTATTCTAATACATTATAATCTATTCTATTTCATGAAATAGCAAAAAGAAAAGCAAAGCAGTGCCTGTGCTGATCTCCCTCCAGCTCTGGGCCCATGGCTTCTCCGCAGACACAGGCAGCCCCTCCACAGCACTGCCTATGAGCAGGGAAAGAGGCTGCCGTGAGCGGAGGTACGAGAACGCGGCGTTTAGAAGCGACCCTGAGGAATCCCCTCAGCAGAGGCCGGGAAGCGGGGCCGCAGCGCCGGCTCTCCCCTCCCGCCCAGACTCCCTTCCTGCTGCGTTCCTCTTCCCGCCGCGCTGCCCACACTGCCGAAGCCCCCCATGGAGCCGGGGTAACTCCTGCTGCGGGCCCAGATGTTGGACGGGGTGAAATAAACCCGGCTCGCTTTTGTCGCTGCCTGAGGTAAAGCGGAGCCGAAGGCGGGCGCTGAGCCGCAGAGCGAGGGGCGCCGGGGGGGACACCGCAGCTCCGGCAGCGGAGGACCGTGAGGAGGATGCGGGGGGGTCCCGGACCGTGAGGAGGATGCGGGGGGGTCCCGGACCGTGAGGAGGATACACGGGTGTCCCGGACCGTGAGGAGGATACAGGGGTGTCCCGGACCGTGAGGAGGATGCAGGGGTGTCCCGGACCGTGAGGAGGATACAGGGGTGTCCCGGACCGTGAGGAGGATACAGGGGGGTCCCGGACCGTGAGGAGGATGCAGGGGTGTCCCGGACCGTGAGGAGGATGCAGGGGTGTCCCGGACCGTGAGGAGGATGCAGGGGGGTCCCGGACCGTGAGGAGGATGCAGAGGGGACCCACGGGGTTCCGGACCCACCGCCGAGCAGGGCTCCTGAGGGTCCTGCTGCCCCCCCCCCCGCTCCTAGGGCGGGTGAGCTGGCGGTGGGCTGCGATTGGCTGCGATTGGCTGCGATTGGCTGCGGTTGGCTGCGATTGGCTGCGATTGGCTGCGATTGGCTGCGGTTGGCTGCGGTTGGCTGCGATTGGCTGCGATTGGCTGCGATTGGCTGCGATTGGCTGCGATTGGCTGCGATTGGCTGCGATTGGCTG